>QRDG01001973.1:1193443-1326808 GCA_012064385.1 Puccinellia tenuiflora
CGATTTGCACAAGTGTACCCATTTCTCTATTGGTAAATGGAGCTTGAGGATGACTAGGATCACGGCTCGGCTTTTCTCTTTTTTTTTTGAATCTTTTCTATTTCTCTTTGCTTTATACTTTTGCCCGAGCCGAGTCCGCTACAACTAGATGCTCACAAGATTATGATATGGTCACTTGGTGTCACACTAGTGCAATGCTCACACTATGAAGAGCTAGCTCCTAGGAAAAAGTTTCGCGAAATGGAAAGGGATGTGTCGGAAGCTATACCTTTGATGCCGTCGAGGTAGCGATGAAGCGACACGAAGATGAAGTCGGTGAATAGTCGTGCGGCGGTAGCACCGGCCGAACGGGCGGTAAGACCAATTGCGAGCGGTAGTAACGGCCGTTCAGACGGTAGTACCGCCGGCGACGAATTGCGCGACACGCTTGGCCTTGGAGCGGAAAAGGCCTCCGGAAAACACCAACGGAAAGTGAGGAAAAGGTCTTAAGCACGAGATCCGTGGATCAAAACCACAAATCGCTCACCAAATCGAAAGATCGAACGAAATCCATATGGGCTATTTTTTTTTTGAATTTTCGAAATTGGTATGGGAAAGAAAAAATTTGGTGGAAAAATGGCTAATAAAAGGTGGAAACACGATCCAAATCCGTGGAAACCCTTGCTCTTGATACCAAATGATGTAGGGCTAGGCCCGATTGATGTAGCCCCACATGTGGACAACACCATGGACACCATGCCGATTGGCCCAATGACAAGATCAAGAGTCAAAGCCCTTCATGAAAAGGTGACCTCGCTCCTCTCGATGTGTGATCTCGACCTACCTTTGAATTGTTTGCTACCTCATGCCGGTACCTTGTGTATACTCAGGATCCACCCGGATGATGACCCACAATGGAGTCAAGAAGATGGCCAAGAGGAAATCCAAGAGGATGGGCAAGAAGAGGAAGAAGGAGGCAAAAGCTCAAGGCGGAGCCAGCCGGCCTCCAGGCCGGCCTGGGCCGGCCCCCAGGCCGGACCCCCACCCGAGCCGGCCGGCCTAGGCCGGCCCCCAGGCCGGACCTCCACCCGACGCGACCGGCCTCCAGGCCGGCCTAGGCCGGGTTCCAGGCCGGCCCTCCACCCGAAAAAGCCGGCCTCCAGGCTGGCCCTTCACCCGACGCAGCCGGCCTCCAGGCCGGCCTAGGCCGGTTCCCCACCTTCCTGCCTCGTTTTGTACTAAGACTATAAATAGCTTTCCCCTTTCCCTTTTCGAGGTTGGACTGATTTGAGACTTGTGTGAGCTATGCTCCTCCTCCCTCGTAGCTAGGGTGCCTTGTTGAGGTAGATCTTGTTGTTGCTACTCTTTCACTACGGTGTCTCTAGTAGTGCAAACCAATCTTTCACTGCGGTGATTCTATTGGATCGGTGGACCGGCCGGTAAGAGCAATCGGTTTCAACAAGAGTAAGTTTGGCTTTGATTCTTCGATCCAAAGGCTACCTTTTTGAGGGTTTGTTGTTGGGTGGAGTTCTCAGCAGGATTTGCTAGTTATCCTTGTGTTTTGCCCACGAATCTCCCTCACTACCCCTCCGTGTTCTTCGTGTTCATCCCCGTTTCCCCTCAAATCCGTGAAGATCGGGCCTAGCCCTATAACATTTGGTATCAAGGGCAAGGGTTTCCACGGATTTGGATCGTGTTTCCACCTTTTATTAGCCATTTTTCCACCAAAATTTTTCCTTCCCATACCAATTTCGAAAATTCAAAAAAAAAAATAGCCCATATGGATTTCGTTCGATCTTTCGATTTGGTGAGCGATTTGTGGTTTTGATCCACGGATCTCGTGCTTAAGACCTTTTCCTCACTTTCCGTTGGTGTTTTCCGGAGGCCTTTTCCGCTCCAAGCCCAAGTGTGCCGCGCAATTCGTCGCCGGCGGTACTACCGTCCGAATGGCCGTTACTACCGCCCACAATCGGTCTTACCGCCCGTTCGGCCGGTGCTACCGCCGCACGACTACTCACCGACTTCATCTTCGTGTCGCTTCATCGCTACCTCGACGGCATCAAAGGTATAGCTTCCGACACATCCCTTTCCATTTCGCGAAACTTTTTCCTAGGAGCTAGCTCTTCATAGTGTGAGCATTGCACTAGTGTGACACAAAGTGACCATATCATAATCTTGTGAGCATCTAGTTGTAGCGGACTCGGCTCGGGCAAAAGCATAAAGCAAAAGAGAAATAGAAAAGATTCAAAAAAAAAAAGAGAAAAGCCGAGCCGTGATCCTAGTCATCCTCAAGCTCCATTTACCAATAGAGAAATGGGTACACTTGTGCAAATCGGGTGCTCCTTGCCATACACTTGAGCTAGTTGTCCTTCGAGAGGTGGTGCGGCACGAGCATAGTATTCGTTAGGTCAAAGTTGCTCCTCCCTATAGTCGCACCATCCACGTTTGTCTCCACGTGTGAGTCTCCTTTGTTTCTCGGATTGTGTGGTTAGTCTCTTTTGTTTCTTGATCCTTGTGGTTATCCTCCACTTGTTGCAATAGCCTTTTCGTTGGTTTCGTTTCGATTTCTTGCCACTTTACCATACCTAAGCTCCTCATAAGTGTGTGTGTGAGTCGCTTTGGATCACTAATCAACCAACTCTTACTCTTGTGACACTTTTGTCTTGGAAGGCAGGCCCATTGGTCCAATACTATCAACCAAGGTAAGAGCGGTTATTAGCCACCACATATTCCACATATCACTTGTGTTTGCTTATCATGGCTAGGGAAGAACAAGACGCCGACTTCGGCAAACAAGCGGAGTCCCTTAGGAGGTACATCGACGACAACTTACGCCGCTATGAGGATCGTCATCATGCCGCGCAACGTGAAAACGCTGAGCGTTTCGCTCAACTACAAGACGCCCAACGCATGAGCGATGAACGTTCCATTCGTATCGAGGGGCTGCTTCTCGAAAGACGACACCGGCACTCTTCAAGACCAAGCTCAAGGTCTTCACACCGTTCCGACGCAAGAAGCAAAGTTCCAAGCGACGTTGGTCAAGGTCCACAAAACGGCCGCCATCACCACGAGATGCCGCATCAACAAGCGAACATGGATCCTCAACAACACCAAGACCAACATCGTCAAGAAGAGCTGCACCCCCAAGCGATCGTACACCATCAACAACATCAAGATCGCCATCGATAAGAAATTCCAATTCCAAATGTTAACTTGGATCCCCCACACCGCCATGAGGACAATCGACATCATCGTCATGATCTACCTCCACATCGAGCCTGCTGAGTGCCATTGGCCAACAATCATGTTGATATTGAAGATGACGAGGATTATGTTCCACACCACCATCCAAGGCATCGTCACCGAGACCGCCATCGCCACCATGATGATGATGATGAGGATGATCACAAAAACCGCTTCAATCCTCCCAAGCTCGTCATTCCTAAGTTCCATGGCACCAACGACCCGGAGGACTACATGGCATGGGAATCCAAGGTCTCCAAGCTATTTCGAGTCTACAAGGTGCCGCAAGACAAACGAGTTGACCTCGCATCCCTCGAGTTCGAAGGCTATGCGCAACTATGGTGGGAACAACTCCAAGCATCCTTTGAAGACCCAATCGACACATGGAATGACATGAAGAAGGAAATGCACAAGCGCTTTGTGCCACATCATTATGCGCGCGATTTGTACAAGAAGCTACAAGAACTCAAGCAAGGTATCAAGACGGTCGACGAGTACTACAAGAAGATGGAGTCCACTCTCTCCCGTGCACACATTGTAGAGTCTGAGGAACAATCAATGGCACGCTTCTTGAACGGCCTCACGTACCCCATCAAGAAGATAGTGGAATTCCAACCTTATGAGAACCTTGTTGAGCTAGTTCATCAAGCCATGAAGGCCGAGCGCCAAGTCGCCGAAGAACTCAAGTATGTCAAGGCCAAGTCCTTCTTCACCACTAGAGCTTCTTCATCAACACAACCCATCACTCAAGTCCAAGCTCAAGGCACTATCAAGAGTCCTACACCGCAAACCACTACAACCTCCAAGAAGACGTCGCCCTCTCCCCAAGCCACCAAGTCATATATCACTTGCTACAAGTGTGGAGGTCAAGGGCACTAGTCATTTGAGTGCACCAACAAGAAGGTGATGATCGTCAATGAAAATGGAGACTATGAGTCTATGAATGAAGATGAGTACCACGCATTGAACAAGGTGGCCACGATGCAAAGCATGGATGACGACGATGACTACATCTATTGTGATGGTGACCCCAACCCCACTCTAGTTGTCACTCGAGTCTTGACTACAATCAACCAAGGTGATGACGCTCAAAGATGCAACTTGTTCCAAACCAAGGCCGGCATCAACGGCAAATCAATCAAGGTAATCATTGATGGTGGGAGTTGTCACAACTTGGCAAGCAAGGAGCTATGTGAGAAACTCAACTTGACGTACAAGAAGCACCCCAATCCTTACCATGTGTAATGGCTTAGTGACTCCGGCACCGTGAAGATCCAACACACGGTTCAAGTATCCTTCAAGATTGGCTCTTACGAGGACACGGTAGATTGTGATGTGGTACCAATGTCGGTTTGCCACTTACTTCTTGGCCGCCCTTGGCAATTTGACAAGGCCGCTACTCATGATGGGCGCACCAACTACTATAGCTTCAAATGGAACAATAAGATCCTAGTGCTCCGCCCAATGACTCCAAGCCAAATCATCGCCGACAATGCCAAGACAATTGTAAGAGCGCAAGAAAAACAATCCCCTAGTGAGATGAGTGGTGAGAGAGCGAACCACATTCACGTGAGTGAGAGCCACAAGCCAAATATGAGTGAGAAAGGGAAAAGAGTGAGTCCAGGCGTAGTCTTGTTAGCCACCAAAAGTGAGCTGAGAGAAGTGAGAGCAAACCCATCCACTTTCCACTTCGTGCTCTTATGCAAAGGAGATGGCAACGACACTAACGACTTAACCCAAGCTCCTCCGTCTATGTTGTCTATTTTGAAGGAATTCAAAGATGTCTTTCCGGATGAGCTACCTCAAGGACTACCTCCCCTCCGTTGAATCGAGCATCGCATCGACCTCATTCCCAGCGCCCCTCTACCCAATAGAGCGCCATACCGCACCAACCCCGAGGAGACAAAGGAGATCGAGCGCCAAATTCAAGAACTCCTCGCCAAGGGACATGTTCGTGAAAGCTTGAGTCCGTGCGCCGTTCCGGTCATCCTCGTCCCCAAGCAAGACGACACTCTCCGAATGTGCATGGATTGCCGTCCCATCAACAATATCACGGTGAGGTATCGACATCCTATCCCACGACTTGATGACATGCTAGATGAGCTTAGTGGTGCCACGATCTTCTCCAAAATTGATTTGAAAAGTGGTTATCACCAAATCCGTATGCATGAAGGAGATGAATGGAAAACCGCATTTAAAACAAAACTCGGTCTTTATGAGTGGCTTGTCATGCCCTTTGGTCTTTCCAATGCTCCTTCCACATTTATGCGTCTTATGAATCACGTCTTGCGCGCTTTCATTGGCAAGATCGGGCCTAGCCCTACAACACCGATCTTCACGGATTTGAGGGGAAACGGGGATGAACACGAAGAACACGGAGGGGTAGCGAGGGAGATTCGTGGGCAAAACACAAGGATAACTAGCAAATCCTGCTGAGAACTCCACCCAACAACAAACCCTCAAAAAGGTAGCCTTTGGATCGAAGAATCAAAGCCAAACTTACTCTTGTTGAAACCGATTGCTCTTACCGGCCGGTCCACCGATCCAATAGAATCACCGCAGTGAAAGATTGGTTTGCACTACTAGAGACACCGTAGTGAAAGAGTAGCAACAACAAGATCTACCTCAACGAGGCACCCTAGCTACGAGGGAGGAGGAGCATAGCTCACACAAGTCTCAAATTCAGTCTGACCTCAAATGGGGAAAGGGGAAAGCTATTTATAGTCTTAGTACAAAACGAGGCAGGGAGGTGGGGATCCGGCCTGGAAACCGGCCTAGGCCGGCCTGGAGGCCGGCTGCGTCGGGTGGAGACCCGGCCTGGAAACCGGCCTAGGCCGTCCTGGAGGCCGGCGGCGTCGGGTGGAGGGCCGGCCTGGAAACCGGCCTAGGCCGGCCTGGAGGCCGGCTGCGTCGGGTGGAGGTCCGGCCTGGAAACCGGCCTGGGCCGGGCCTGGAGGCCGGCTGCATCGGGTGGAGGTCCGGCCTGGGGGCCGGCCTAGGCCGGCCGACTCGGGTGGGGGTCCGGCCTGGGGTCCGGCCCAGGCCGGCCTGGAGGCCGGCTGGCTCCGCCTTGAGCTTTTGCCTCCTTCTTCCTCTTCTTGCCCATCTTCTTGCATTTCCTCTTGGCCATCTTCTCGACTCCATTGTGGGTCATCTTTCGGGTGGATCCTAAGTATACACAAGGTACCGGCATGAGGTAGCAAACAATTCAAAGGGAGGTCGAGATCACACATCGAGAGGAGCGAGGTCACCTTTTCATGAAGAGCTTTGACTCTTGATCTTGTCATTGGGCCAATCGGCATGGTGTCCATGGTGTTGTCCACCTGTGGGGCTACATCACTTAGCCATGCTTAGCCGAATGCTTAGTGGTCCGGTGATTACTTCCATGCTTATGAATTGATGAAATGTTCGGACATGGTGGATACTTGTGGTAAATAATAAAATGCTTAAAGGCTTGGATGAGTTGCCATCGGGGGATGGTGTTTTGCCTCATTCTTGCTGCCTATGCTAAGAGTGCTTTTAGCTAGAACCAAGAACCGAGCGTGCTTCCAACGTTGGGACATATGGAATCCTTACTAATCGAATAAATTGTGCGGCCGTATCCAAGGGTCCTCTAGTTTGCGCTTTCCATTTGCGTGTGTGTTGCAGGTTGGAGGAAGGCGTGATGAGGACAGTGGTGTTTAGGATGTGGCGATGGGGGCAGGGACTGAAATAGGCTGGGTAAACTTGTCATGTCGTCACGATGACCCTTGGATAGTCTCATGCAAGGTAAAGGCTTTCCCCGGAAGAGAGCTAATTGTACAGGCAAGGGGTCGGACGATACCGGTGGTAAAAACAGTACACCCCTACAGGGTTTAATCTTTTCGAAAAGCCGTGTCCACGGTTATGGACAAATCTTGGGAAAGGCGGATTAGCTCATAGAAAACCTGAACCTTAATTAAAATTTGGCAACTAGAGGTTGCAACTTGGCAACGTGTGTTAAAAGGTTTATTTCCTCGAGGGTGATTCGAGGGAGTGCCCTGGTGGAGATGAGTGGTGGATTCTGGATACTATTGGGTCAATGTGAACCGAAGATAAAAGTTTATCATCTTATCCCCTTTGTGAAAAACCTTCTAAGTAGTCGAATGCCATGAGTCATGTCTTTTAAAAAGGAAAATTAGCTTTATGCAAAATAACTACCATACAGCTTTAGAGCCAATCAGCATGGGGCCTATATCGCCCTACTAAACTTGCGAGTACGTCATACTCAGTCTCTCTTTATTGATTATTACTTGTTTTAGAGGAGGATGTCACCGAGCAGGAAGGTGGGTTCTTCGTTGACATCGACGAGTAGTCTGGGGTTCCCAGGTGGCAGCTTGGGACGTCGTGGAACAGGCTGGCTGGGATATTTAATATTGTAGGCCTCTTAGGCCATAATTTGGATCTTGTTACTAGACAACTAAATTCGCTTCCGCATGTTGTGATGTTGGGTCTGTGACCTCTGTTGTGTAATTTGCTATCTTTCTCACTATATGAGTTGCTATATGATCTTTTGTGTCGTAGAGTCTGTGATGTGCCAGTTGTTCCACAAGTCTTGATCTCCTTGTTATGCATTGATAGCTATGCCAGTGTTTATGGCATGATCGAGGTGTTGCGTGGGAGCGGTAATCTCATTGCCCTTCGATTGTGTAGCATAGCCTGTGGGTTACATAGCCTCTCTGTATAATTCCGCGGTCGAGGCGCTACAAATTGGTATCAGAGCAGGACTGCCTGTAGGAAACCCTTCAATTGGTCGATGTCGAGTCTAGTGTTCGTGAAAATTATTTATAACCTAAAAAATGAGTTGCGAAAACCATCTTCGGATTCTTTTTACTCCTTACCCAATTCACTCTAATCTCGGAGACATCTTACCTCTATTTTATTTAACGGTTCTTCTGCTTGTCTGCAAAATTCTAACCTCTAGGTTCACGGGGTTGGCTTCTACCTTTAGTTTACTGGTTAGGTTGCTTTCGTCTTCAGAATCAGAAGTAAGCTCAGTTGTTTCGCAACAATCTTCGTCTTCATTGGGTGCGAACCATCCGAAGCCTTGAAAAACGTTTTGCACCAAATCGGGTGTATCTCTCTTCGGGCTTTAGCCCAAGATCTTGAACCGAAGGTCCCGGATTGTGCTAGGACTCTGGTGTAATGATTCATGAGGGTTGTCACCCATGTGAGCATTATGCTATTCGTGAGTCCCAGTACATGAAGCTGATCTTTAACCCAAGATCGTTTCCGTTGAATCCTGATGTTAATTGTCAAACCCTACATCAGGTTGGCCAAATTTGAAGTTAGTCTTCAAGCTAGAGGTTGCAGCCGTAATTGTTTAGCTCAACAATGCTCCTCTCTATCACTAGCTTTAGCTAGACTCTTTGTCATGGAACCATCTGGATCACGACAGGATTGCTCTTAGCGAGTTTTCCATCAATGTTTGTGGTTCCTCCAGTAACACTCGTTCGTGAAACCCTTTCGGCACTAGTTGCTGGAAGAGTGATAACAAGGGCTTCGGCAATATCTTGGGATTGCTGTTAGCCTGTTTCTTACTCTTAATCGGATGTCAGACCTCTGTCTGTTAGTGGACGGTCAAGTTATAACGTGCGTGGTGTGTTCCGATGCAAGTTACTCCTGTGGTTCATCAAGACATTCCACTTCGGGATGTCAGGAGAAACAAACTCCGGTACCTTGTCCATTTCTCGGCCAGGTCAAAGTATTGTGATTCGCGGAGTAAGAGCTTGTCTAGCTTTTGTTCCGTTCCACCTTGGAGTGTCACACTCTTTTATATCAAGAGGTCGTGCTTAGTCTCATGACATACTTGATGAAGTGTGCTCTTACCCTTCCTTATCCATCTACCTCCGAGCTACTCGGGCTCGAGGATGTTGAGGATGCATATTGATGGGGGTAATCGGATACTCTTAGCAATTGTTATTGCTTTGAAATCCAAGGACTTGATGGCACTCTTAGCGTGATTGGTAATCAGATCATCAAGCCGAGTTGTCGGTGCTGCCAAGTCCATTTTTTCAGGTGCACACCTTCGGTCAACGAGTTAGATTCATGTCGAAACTCTCAGAACCACATCATCTTTTTCTGTGAAAAGCAAGATTCCTCTCGCAACCAGTGACATGCGGTGGTTCGTGATATCCTGGATGTCTTTCCAGAAGTACTGCTGGGTTGTCCCCTGACCGTGTTGTCGAGTAATATTGGAAACTTGTCGAAACCATCTCCGTGTCATCACGTAATACATGTTCTGGATGTGGGAGTGTTCTTCTCTGGTCCATGTGCAATGGTTGCCATATGTCGCTATGGGTCCGAGTGAAGTTCACTTTGTCTCCTCGGAAATAATCACAAGTTGTTCATGCATATGCGGATTGTTATTGAGATGGTAGGTTGTTACCTCCAATTCTCTAAATACGTCATGTATGCCACTGGCCGATTTGTTCTTGAATAAAGAAGAAGTTGTCAAACCTCATCACCTTACCGATGTTCCCCAATCAAGACTCAGTTGTGTTCCATCGCTTGGAGTTCATGCTGGTTCAATTGCTTCCCTGCAGTTGCGACCCCATGGATCTCGCAATCTAGCTCGTGTTCTGGAGCTTGACACTATACCCCATCTCTTGAGAAACTAGTGACCCTACCTCCTGTTAACCTTCGCAAACTCCCCCTCAGACCTACTAAGCCTGAAGTATCTGTACACCTCACCAACTCGGAACCTCAAGCAGAAATGATGCTTGGTGTTTATCAGTGACCCAGGTCTACTTGGAACCCCGACAAGTGCGATGTTGTGGTTCACGCACCTCACCGGAAGGTCTATTGACGGAATCTCTTAAATCTTTAAAGTTAACAACTATCCATCAGGATCATGTGTAACTTATTCTAGGAGTTTTCCCTTGTGGTCTTTCCTCTATCTTCAAGTACGACCTTCACTTGACGATCGATTGAAGGATATTCAGAAGCCTGATTGTGATATCTAGAACCTCCAGGAGAACATTAGAGTGGAATTCATAAATGTCTCTTGGTCGATCCTCCTACTCCTTGTATCGTGGGAATAGCTCGTTTACGAGGTTTCATCTCTCTATCTAATTGTGGATCAGCGCTATATCTTTCCCTCCGATGTGAACCCAAAGTTTTAATCAATCACACGTACTTTCCGTGAATTCATCAGTCACGTTAGGGCCAAGCTTTTAACCTTATGGAAACGTCTGGTATGTCAAAAGCGTGGAGTCCAGAAGATGTCCTTTCTCCTCACGGTACTTCAAATCTCTACGGTCTACACATCAGGGTGGTTTGGAGTGGTGTCATGGTCTTGGACAAGGACCCTGATAAATTCGGTGAACAAAGTGATCGGCTGTCCTATCCTCTGCTCGACCTTTGTTTTGTCAAGTCGTTCCTAGTTCTCTTCGATGGCTTATGCTCTTGGGCAAAGTTCATATCTCCAACCCGTGGAGAAAATTTGTCTATCACCTTAAGCTATCTTCTGTTCAATCCGCTACATCGGCATGTAATGCTTGTTAGCTTATGCTCTATCACAAGGAAGATCATCGTGTGATCAAGAAGATCGTGAAAGATACGTGTAGTCATGTGTCCCTCCTCTCTCCTTCTACTCTAGAATCTCGGGACGAGATTCCTGTAAGGGGGGTTAGATTTGTAATAGCCCCAGTTTGGTACCCTAAAATATGAGCCAAATTTTCACTTTTTCTTTTCATTTGCATCATGGCATACATGTTTAAATTGCTAAAGACAAACAAAGCAACACTTGGAAATTATAAAAAGGGAAGCAAAACCCTTCCCAAATCTCCAGACCAAATGCATTGCTCAAATTGGCAAAACAAATTATTCTTGAGTTTCCAATTTGTCCAGGAAGTTCCAAGAATACATTTTATAAATATTTGTCAAAGGCAAATTCTTGCCAAGCAAAGAAATAAAATTGAGAATTCAAAATTTGTTCGAATCCAATTCTATTTTTGAAACCATGTTAAGCAGTTCGAAATTCAAAAGAAAGTTATGGGGAGCTTCATTAGTTTATTGGGATCCTCCATAAATATTTTCATAATTTTATGAATTGTTTAAGTACCCCAAGTAAATGGATTTTGGAAATTATTAAAATTTGAAATATTCAAACCCTATGAACAATTGTTGTTCAAAACAATTTATTTTGCAACACACATTTTTGTGGCGCTTCTAAATGTTATGGGGAGCTTACATGAATAATTTCATAATTTTTGAAAATGGGTAAGTGCCTCAAATAAATCCCCAAAACCCTATGGTTTAAACTAAAATAAAAATAGAAATTTCAGGCAGGGGGCTCCCTGCAAAGTGGCCTTCTTCCTCCCCTGTAGCGACCGCGCAGCACTGGCGCCATGCCGCGCTCGCTCCTGTCGACCCCGTCGCACCAGCTCGCCCCGCGCGTCGCCATACTCCACCCTGGTGGATAAGAGGGCCACCGGCGCCCACCTGCTCTCTCTCTCTCTCTCTTTCCTCACCTGCTCCCCTGCTCCTCTCCCCTCTCTGTTTCTCCCCACGAACCGGAAGCCTAGCCAGAGTTCGCCACCGAATCGCCGCCGTTAGAGAGCCCGTGGAGCAGATCGAAGACCAACCCTAGCTCTGATAAGGGGTGGCCCGATCTTCTCAATGAGCGGTGGTAGATGGATGATGATGGTAGATAACTTGTGAGAATCCGACGAACTCTCCGGCTGTTCCCCTGTTGCCAATGCAACAGATCTTCAACCCAATGGATATTCGCGACGCCTCACACCGATACAACGTAGCCGCCGGCCACGAAGCGGTTTCTGCGATCTACTAATTCCCAATGGAACAACAGATCACACTCAAACTTTGGTAGCAATAACCTCCAGATCGAAACAAAGTGGAGGGGTGAATTCCTGATCGAAGCAAAGAGGAATTCTAGTATAGATGAATGCTTAGCAATCCAATCTAGGGTTTAATCAAAACGTGGTCTAACTATTACAAAGAGACTCCTAGGGTATATATGGCGGCTGGGGGGGTCAATCCCACGCCCAAATCACGACTTGGTTCGACCTAGACTAGATACAAACCGACTTGGTCTCGAAAAGGCTCGCAGCCCTGTTTTACTCGAACCGGATATTCCGGGTCACGGGAGACCGGATAATCCGGTTGAACGGATATTCCGAGTCAAGTTGAATCGGATATTCCGACATAGTCCAGTACCTCTGCGCAACATATTTCTCTGGAACCGGATAATCCGGTTCAGTAGTGGACCGGATATTCCGATAATGTCCAGTACTCCTTTTCTTCAACGTCCCCTCTTGCGCATGCCTCCCGCTCCTCCCTCGCGCCATGGATGACGTTGTACTCCAATCCTTGCTGCTCCTCTGGCCCTCCTCCAATGCTTGTGTTATCAATAACCCTGATCATACACAGATGCATAGACTTAGGCAGTATAAAGTTCTCAACATCACAAACATTATATTCAATTAAGAGTGAGTTCACCTGTTGTCCAAGTACCTTGGCACGAGCTCTTGTCATTGGTCCAATCCTCACTTCATTGGGCTTGTCTTGAGCAGCAACATCGTCGATAGAGGAAAATGGTAAAGGACTAGGGATGTCCTCATCATCCTCCCCCCCTTGAAAAGGCGTCGACCTCAATGCGTCAAGGTCTTCTCCAGCATATGGCGTCAAATCAGCAACATTGAAAGTATTACTGACACCAAACTCAGTTGTAGGAAGATCTATCTTGTATGCATTATCATTTATCTTGGCAAGAACCTTGAATGGACCATCACCCCGCGGCATCAACTTGGACTTGCGCTGAACAGGAAATCTGTCTTTACGAAAGTGCACCCAAACCATGTCGCCGGGCTGAAAGATCACCTCCTTTCTCTTCTTGTTGACACGAGCTGCATTGTACTTGCCTTTCTTCTCAATTGCCTCTTTAGTCTTCTCATGTATCTTCCTTACAAAATCTGCACGCTTCGATGCCTCCATGTTGACTCTCTCATGTAATGGAAGCGGCAGCAAATCAAGCGGAGTAATGGGTTTGAAACCATACACCACTTCAAACGGACATAATTGTGTGGTAGAATGTACCGCCCTGTTATATGCAAACTCCACATGCGGCAAACAGTCTTCCCACTCACGCAAGTTGTTCTTGATCATGGCTCGCAGCAACGTTGATAGTGTGCGATTCACCACCTCCGTTTGTCCATCAGTTTGGGGATGACAAGTGGTACTGAACAGCAGCTTCGTTCCCAGCTTGCCCCAAAGTGTCTTCCAAAAGTAACTCATGAACTTGACGTCCCGATCAGAAACAATCGTCTTGGGTACTCCATGTAAGCGCACGATGTCCCTGAAAAACAGATTAGCAATATGCGACGCATCGTCGCTTTTGTGGCAGGCAATAAAGTGTGACATCTTGGAAAAATGATCCACTACCACAAAAATGGAATCATGTCCTCTCCTGGTTCTAGGCAATCCTAACACAAATCCATGCTTATGTCCTCCCATGGAGTTGTAGGTGCAGGAAGAGGAGTATACAAACCATGAGGTTTCAGCTTGGACTTTGCCTTGTTGCAAGTGATACAACGCTTAACAAACCTGTCGACATCCCGCCTCATCCTTGGCCAATAAAAGTGATCAGCCAACATCAGTAACGTCTTCTCACGTCCAAAGTGTCCCATCAAACCGCCACCATGAGATTCCTGCAACAACAGCAAATGCACGAACGATTCTGGCACACATAATTTGTTAGCCCTAAACAAGTAATTATCATGCATATGGTATTTTTCCCAAGATTTCACAGCAGAACACTTAGCAAAAGGCATGGAAAAATCAGTATCATTAGCATATAAATCACGCAAACTCTCTAAACCCGGAACTTGAACATCTAAATGTGTCAAAAGCATGCTTTTCCTAGAGAGTGCATCAGCAACCACGTTTTCTTTGCCTTTCTTATACTTAATAATGTATGGGAAAGATTCAATGAACTCAACCCATTTAGCATGACGTTTATTCAAGTTAGATTGGCACTTCAAGTACTTCAAAGCTTCATGATCAGAATGTATGATAAATTCTTTTGGCCACAAATAATGTTGCCAAACCTCAAGAACACGAACAAGAGCATACAATTCTTTATCATAAACAGGATAGTTCAATTGGGCACCATTTAATTTCTCCGAAAAATATGCAATTGGTTTACCCTCTTGCATCAACACACCTCCTATTCCAATGCCACTAGCATCACATTCAATATCAAATTGCTTATTGAAATCAGGAAGCATAAGCAAAGGTGCAGAAATTAAACGACGTTTCAGCTCATCAAAAGCGGCATCTTGGGCTGCGCCCCACACAAACTCAACACCTTTTTTAGTTAAATCATTCAAAGGTGCAGCAATAGAACTGAAGTCTTTCACAAAACGTCTATAAAAACCAGCAAGACCAAGAAAGCTTCTTATTTGACTAATAGTCATGGGAATAGGCCAATTTTTAATTGCTTCAATTTTAGATTCATCAACCTCTACACCAACCTTAGAAACAACAAAACCCAGAAATATGACCTTATCTTTGCAAAATTAGCAAGATTACCATATAGCTTATTATCACGCAACACTTGCAAAACTTGTCTAATATGATCAGTATGCTCAGATTCATTGCAGCTATAAATCAATATATCATCAAAATAAACTACCACAAATTTACCAATGAAATGCCTCAAAACATGATTCATCAATCTCATAAAAGTACTAGGTGCATTAGTTAACCCAAAAGGCATCACTAACCACTCATATAAACCAAATTTTGTTTTAAAGGCAGTTTTCCATTCATCTCCTTCTTTCATTCTAATTTGATGATAACCACTACGCAAATCAATTTTAGAGAAAATAACAGCACCACTTAATTCATCTAACATGTCATCCAAACGAGGAATGGGGTGCCTATAACGAATAGTGATGTTATTTATCGCTCTACAATCTACGCACATGCGCCAAGTACCATCTTTCTTAGGAACCAAAATGACAGGAACAGCACAAGGACTTAAGCTCACACGAATATACCCTTTGTCAAGAAGCTCTTGAACTTGTCGCTGTATCTCCTTTGTCTCCTCCGGGTTGGTCCTATAGGGAGCTTGGTTTGGAAGTGTTGCTCCAGGAATCAAATCAATTTGATGTTCAATACCCCGCAATGGAGGCAAACCAGCGGGCACTTCCTCCGGAAAAACGTCACCAAAATCCTGCAAGACATTAGAAACACCAATAGAGAGAGGGGTCATGTCGTTAGAAACAAGAATTTCTCCCTTGCACATAAGCACAAGAGGTACTAGAGTGGGATCCTCACGAAACTCTCTCAAATCAGATTTGGTGGCTAACATTACTATTTTGTTCTCTCCCTCACTTTTCTTTTTACCACTCAAATTTGGCTTGTGGCTCTCGCTCACCGAAGGTAGAGTCTCTCGCCTAGCTAATCTCTCACGCTCAGCCTCACGGTTAACTTCCACTTTTTGGCGAGATTCATTTACTATCTCTTGAGGTGTCATAGGTCGCAACATCACCTCCTTGCCATGCCAATTGAGTTGATAGGTATTTGCTCTCCCATTGTGGCGCACATCTCTATCAAACTGCCAAGGACGTCCCAACAACAAGTGACACACGGTCATTGGAACCACGTCAAACTCCACGGTGTCCTTGTAAGGCCCAATCTGAAACTCAACTTGTACCATGTGATTAACCTTCATCTCCCCACTTTCACTTAGCCATTGAATAAAATATGGATGGGGATGTGGCAAGTATTTCAGATTCAGTTTTTGACAGAGCTCTTTACTAGCTAAATTGCGGCAGCTGCCACCATCAATGATTACCTTGCAAGAACGTCCATTGCCAACTGCAGCCCTTGTTTGAAATAAATTGCATCGCTGCTCCGAAGAACTAGGGGCCACACTCAGCACCTTAGGCGTGCACACAATAGATGGTAAACGCTCGGCATCCGCATAATACAACTCATCCTCAAGTTCCTCCTCAAACTCAGCATTAGGATCCACCTCATCACCACTCTCATACTCACCGGTCTCCTCATTGATCAACATGACCTTCTTGTTGGGGCACTCACGCTTGAAGTGACCCTTGCCTCCACACGTATGACAATTCATATCACGTGTACGAGCTGTAGAATTGGAAGAGCCAGTAGCACTTGCAGCAGGTTGTGGTGATTGCTTGACATTAGGAGCAACTGAAACCGACTTGGAAGGAGCAGCACCACGGAAACTAGGAACAGGACTAGGCGGTACCACACTAGGTGTCGCTCGTGATGACACACTACCTCGCCCATAGGAAGAACGAGGCACATATTTGGCATCTTCGGCCAACTGTAACTCAGCTTCACGTGCTTGATGTAACAAATCTTGCACATCGCCATATTGATGATGACGTACAATTCTCTTGATGTTAAAGCTCAAACCTGAAAGGAAACACTGCATAGTTTGTTCAGGTTCTTCTCGCACTTTAGCACGCTGCATGATCAACTCCATCTCCTTATAGTACTCATCAACGGACTTGGCACCTTGCTTCAAATTCTGCAACTTATCATACAAAGAACGGATGTAATTGCGAGGAACAAAACGATGACGCATCTCCGCCTTCATCTCTCGCCAAGACAAAATAGGTATATCATTTGCTTCACGCCTAGCACTCACAAGACCGTCCCACCATAGCAAAGCATAGCCATCGAACTCAGAAGATGCAAGCTTGATCTTTCTATCCTCAGTGTAGTCATGCAAACGCCATAATTGTTCCATCTTCAACTCCCAGTTAATATATTCTTCCACATCAACGGAACCTTCAAACTTGGGAATACTGAATTTGGGCTTACCAACGCTATCATCATGGCTGCATGACCAAAATTGTCGCCGAGCATACGGCGCGCACCAAGAGGCGCAAAACCACGACCAGGAGGTATAGCACCACCTCGGCCACCTCCACGTCCACCATTAGCAAGTGGTTGTGGATGTTGTTGCCATTGCAACCTCTCACGACGAGCAGCAGCTTGCTCATCATCCTCCTCAGCATCAAAATCAACACCGTGATCACCATGAACACTTGCATCATCAACAGGTTGCTCATTTCGTTGCGTCAACACTTGCACGGCACGGTTCAATGCACCAATAGAATTCTGAATTGCTGTCAAGGCAGCTACAGACTCAGTTGCCGTTTGGAGCGCATTGTCAACCTTTATATCCGTAGCAATCAAATCAGCTTGTAACCTGTCACATTGAGTGCTGAACTGACGTGTCAGGTGATCTCGAAGAGCTTCATATTCAGCCCAACAAACAGGAGCATTGCCGTCCTTCTTTTGCCTCACAACTCCATCATTCTCATCTCCTGAAGACATGATTAGTGCACACAAGGGTATATAGATATATTTAGGTGGAAAACTCTCAACTCACTCAAACCAAAAGAAATTGTGTATCTTACCGTTCCAAAGTGAATACTATAGCTTACCACTTGTATGGACAGAAACGTGCACGGATGGGGTGAAGCGAATATTATGGGTCTCTAAGTGTTACACAACAAAACCAGGGTATTTAGTGGGGCTTGGTAGGGATACCTAACAACACCAACTACAAAACCTAGTTGCTGCTCGTGTGATACTTAGAAACACAACAAGGAAACTCACACAGTTATGGAGATAAAAGTGGCAATGCAAATATATGTATGGAAAAGTTTGCAATGCACTCGAAAGACACTAGCTATGCTCACAAGAAACAGGCACAAGATTGCTCAATACAGTGTCAAATTATAGCAAATGTATAGCTTCACTCGCCAAAGTAGATATTTCACTTTCGGCCTCGTTTGATGTTGCACTTTTCTCTTCTCTCTCTCTTTTTTTTGTACTTTTCCAAAGGCCAATATATCCAAAGAGCAATAAACCAAAACTTTATGAGAAAAAAATGAGCAGCCTGTTGAGCACGAAATAGCTATTCTTCTGGGGAAGGTACCTAAAGAAATGCTGTGGAAAGGCTGTGGCTAGGTCTCACAAAGATCACACACGAAAAACCTAATGAAAAGTTGAAACAAAAACTAGACTCACACTTTTTTTTGTACTGGTACTGACCGGATAATCCGATCCGAAACCAACCGGATATTCCGATCGAAACGAAACTCGAAGAAAAACGGCTAAGGACCAGAAATTTTCGGTACTGGAGGTGACCGGATAATCCGATCCGAATCCAACCGGATATTCCGATCGTGACGGGAAAAACCCTAAACCTAGAAACGGAAAACGGAACGCAAGATCAACACAAGCAGCAACTAGAAGAAGCAAATTGGGTTGATCTAAAGCTATGGCACGAAAGAAAACTAGTATTTTTGTATGGCTTTTTCTGTATAGGACGAAAAAAAACAATAAATCTACGGGGATGGATTTGTGGATGCTCACTGAGTAAACACTGGAAATCTGATACCAAGATGATAAGGGGTGGCCCGATCTTCTCAATGAGCGGTGGTAGATGGATGATGATGGTAGATAACTTGTGAGAATCCGACGAACTCTCCGGCTGTTCCCCTGTTGCCAATGCAACAGCTCTTCAACCCAATGGATATTCGCGACGCCTCACACCGATGCAACGTAGCCGCCGACCACGAAGCGGTTTCTGCGATCTACTAATTCCCAATGGAACAACAGATCACACTCAAACTTTGGTAGCAATAACCTCCAGATCGAAACAAAGTGGAGGGGTGAATTCCTGATCGAAGCAAAGAGGAATTCTAGTATAGATGAATGCTTAGCAATCCAATCTAGGGTTTAATCAAAACGTGGTCTAACTATTACAAAGAGACTCCTAGGGTATATATGGCGGCTGGGGGGGTCAATCCCACACCCAAATCACGACTTGGTTCGACCTAGACTAGATACAAACCGACTTGGTCTCGAAAAGGCTCGCAGCCCTGTTTTACTCGAACCGGATATTCCGGGTCACGGGAGACCGGATAATCCGGTTGACCGGATATTCCGAGTCAAGTTGAATCGGATATTCCGACATAGTCCAATACCTCCGCGCAACATATTTCTCTGGAACCGGATAATCCGGTTCAGTAGTGGACCGGATATTCCGATAATGTCCAGTACTCCTTTTCTTCAACGTCCCCTCTTGCGCATGCCTCCCGCTCCTCCCTCGCGCCATGGATGACGTTGTACTCCAATCCTTGCTGCTCCTCTGGCCTCCTCCAATGCTTGTGTTATCAATAACCCTGATCATACACAGATGCATAGACTTAGGCAGTATAAAGTTCTCAACATCACAAACATTATATTCAATTAAGAGTGAGTTCACCTGTTGTCCAAGTAGCTTGGCACGAGCTCTTGTCATTGGTCCAATCCTCACTTCATTGGGCTTGTCTTGAGCAGCAACATCGTCGATAGAGGAAAATGGTAAAGGACTAGGGATGTCCTCATCAAGCTCCGCCTCTTCGTCCTCTTCATCTCCGCCGAAGGAATCGTCCGTAGCTGCCCCGAGTCGCCCGTGCCGTCCACTTCTTCTCCACTGCCGGCCGCCGCCATCGTGCATGCTCGCCGTCGTCTCTGGCCTCCCCACGCCTCGCCGACGAGCTCTTCGTGCTCATGGTGAGCTCACCGTCCTCCGGGACCTCCTCTTCCCCCTCCTCTCGCCCTGATATCATCGAGGCGCCGCAGCTCGCTGCTGGCCGCCGCCGGTCGCCGATGCACGCATCGCTCCCGGCGGCCATTTGGTATCGGCGCCACCGTAGGTTAGCTTCCCGTGCACCCGCGCGTCGAATGCGCCCCTTCCCGCGTCCCTGCGACCCAGCTGCTGCCGTGCGCATGCTCAACATGCGCGTGGTCACTGCTGCGCGCCGTGCCGGTCGTGGCATCGGCCAGTCAAAATACTTGGCCGGTACTAGCGGGCAATTAACCGGTAGTACTGACCATGAGTAGTTTAGGTACTGGATGTTTCTGTCAATTTCCGGAAGTAGCTCCGGAAGTACCGCTTTACCGGTACTATCGGGCTCTTAGCCGGAAGTACCGACCGTGCGGGATTCTGTACTGGAACCTTCTGTTAATTTCCGGAAGTAGCCCGGAAGTTTTACCGGAAGTACCGCCCTTGACCGGTACTACCGGGCTGTTAGCCAGTAGTACCGACCCAACTAGTTAAAAACTTGTGAAAATCATAATTTAATTTTTATTAATTCAAATCTTGCAAATGATATATCAAATTGATCAGCAAATCAAATGCTATCTAACCATGCTAATATCACATCATGACAACAACTTTTACTTTGATGTTATTCTTGAAATGGTTAAAGGAATTAAATTTGAATAATCATTTAATTCACCGTTTATTCATCGTTACTCGGAAACTTGCAAACGAGGTACCAAAATAATCAATAGAACAATACCTATCTATTCATGTCATGTTCATGCATATTTAAGCCACATCTTAGTAATGTAATAATTTATAAGCAATGTGGTCATTAAGTTAAATATGGGGTTGCTTCCAAATAATTTGATGTAGCCCAACCCACGTCCATCACCATGACAAGCCATCCGACACTTGCCAAGTCACCATGGGCGTCAAAGGTGAACTCCTTCCTATTCGAGATCTCATTTCCTACCCTTTGGAATGGTATGCTACTTGAGCATCCGCCCATTTGCATTGCTAGGTTTGACACGATGGATACGAAGCCGATGGGAGGTGCCGAGGAAGCCCAAGAGTTGATTTCATCCAAGGCGTACGCGTGGATGAGGAGAAGGAAGCGTCATGGACAAGGAGAGGAAGAAGGAGGCGAAATCAGGCAGGCCGGCACCCCACCAGAGCCGGCCGGCCTCCCAGCCGGCCCAGGCCGGCCCCCAGGCCGGCACCCCTCCAGACGACGCCGGCCTCCAGGCCGGGCCCCCCTACAGACGCCACCGGCCTCCAGGCCGGCCCAGGCCGGCCCCCAGGCCGGACCCCCACCTTTCAGCTCCTTTTGTACTAAGACTATAAATAGCTTTCCCCCTTTTCCATTTGAGGTAGAGAAGAATGAACTAGAGTTGAGCGTTGCTCCTTCCCGTGATGGGTTCCTCCGAGGATTATGATGAATCTCTTGTTGTAGCTACTCTTTCACTGAGGTGTCTCTAGTAGTGCAAACCAATCTTTCACTGCGGTGATTCTATTGGATCGGTGGACCGGCCGGTAAGAGAAATCGGTTTCATTAAGCGTGTTGTTGACTTGGGTTTTGGGATCCGGAGGCTGCTCCGTTGGGGTTTGTTGCCGGGTGATTCTCCCTTGTAGGCTTCGCGAGTTATCCCCACGATTTGCCCTTTTTCCCCTCGTGTTCTTCGTTTCCACCCCCGTGTTCTTCGTGTTCATCCTCTTTCCCCCTCAAATCCGTGAAGATCGGGCAACACCCTACATCATATGGTATCAGAGCAAGGGTTGCCACGGATTTGCCTTTGTTTCCACCCCCATATCCACAAAATTTTTCTTTGATTTTGCTAATTTCGAAATTTTCACCAAAAATAGCCTCAAATTGCTTTTGGTTCGATCTGAGATTCTTGTGAGTTTTGGTAGGTTTTGATCCGTGGATCCATTGCTATACTTGTTGATCTAGCTCCCTTTGCGTTCCCATGGCCAAATTCCATTGATTTCCCCTCCGATTTGGTGTTTTTCGGGCAGTTTTTTCGCCCAAATCGCGCATTTTCGCGTCCCGGGAAGGTAGCCCGGCCGGCCTCCAGCCCGGCCTAGGCTGGCCTCTAGGCCGGACCCCCGGCAGAAGCCGCCGGCCTCCAGCCCGGCCCAGGCCGGCCTCCAGGCCGGTTCCCCTGCTGAAATTTTGTTTTGGCCATAACTTTTCACTCCGGACTCCGTTTTTGGTGATTTTCGTCTCTAATCGAAGCTACGGACAAGCTCTACATCACCACGGCGGTTGATCCATCATCTATTGCCACCATATTTCGTGATCAAGGAAGAGGCATTCCACTCCACGGGTGAAGATCGACGACGGAAGGTATAACATCCCCATTTCTTCTCCCACCTTGCATCACTTGTTAGCCAAGCCATTTGTGCCTATCTTACCTATTGAGACTAGCTCATCTATGATTGCTTGGGCTTTGCACACTTGATACCTCGTAGTGTTCCGAGCAAACCTTGTATGCGCTAGTTGATATAGTTGTTGTTGGCAAGCAAAGTGAGAGGCAAAATAGAAAACGAGAGTACGAGGCCAAAAGAGAATAGAAAAAGAATCAAAAGAGAGCAAATAAAAGAAAGAGCCTCAATGCCATATCTCTTGTAGGTCGCGCTAGCTCGATGAAAATTTCATAGGTGTGGTATCTTTGTGCAAATCTTGTAGCCCACCAATAATTGCAATCGAGTTGGTTTCTCTCGTACTCGTGCGACTCGAGCTTTAGTCTTCGCTAGGTCCATCACTAGCTCATTTTGGTTGCACAAGTCCCACTTTCCAAAGCGTGTGTTTCTATGTGCTTCACTCCTATCTTTTGAGATCGACTTGTATTTGCTTTGTGGTCATCGTGGTTCTCTACTTGCCTTTACAATATCTTGGTTTCCGGTTGTTCCATTTGCTTTCCACAATTCATACCTATCCACTCATAAGCCGTGTGTGTTTTGGAGTTGCGTTTGGATCTTTGAAATTCAAGTCACCCGCATTCTTGTGTATCGGTTTCTCTTGGCATGGTCCACTAGTTCCAATACTATCTACTAGGTGAGGTTGGTTTCTTAGTTCCTTTCACCTCCACATATATATATACACTTGTCTTGTGATTGACCATGTCTAGTGAGAGCGGAGCATCCTATGGAGGCCATGATGATGAGAATATGATGAGCGACAACGACTACGGTGCGCCAAGCATGGATGACATCATGAGCGACAACGACTACGGCGCCCCGAGCATGGATGACATGGTGGACCACGACATCGATGACACCTCCACGAGCATGGACTACATGGCGGAGCACCACCACTACTACGACTATGACGCCGCAACCGTCCACGACATGGCGAGCTACACCGACTTCGAGCCCTCAAGCATCAACGTCATGGCGGACCACTACAACGACTACAACTCCAATGATGTGGCGGAACCCTACATGACCTACGACTCCTCAAGGCACGTCAAGGATCTCCAACGAGGCGCTACACATCATGTGGACGACGACACCGACGATGAGCCCCCACTTAGACGATACTCAAGGCCACGAACTCAAGAGCGCCACCGCCATCAAGCACCTACAAGCTCAAGAAGACGGAGCTCAAGGCATCTTCGCCTAGAGGACAAGGAGACACACCCTCCTCCTCGACATCAAGCTACCTCACCCTCGAGAAGACGGCCAACGCAAAGTGCCTATGCACACGAGTCTTCATCAAGGAACTCCAAGGATCTTCATCGGCGTACGTCTACTCATGATCATCATCGACGTCACTATGAGGACTCAAGCTACTCAAGGCCACGCCATCACGCGTCTACATCAACATACAAGATGGTGGCAAGTACACATCATAGGGAGTCTCCTCCGCGTGCCACAACCAAAAGGGCGTCCAAGAGAAAATCACACTCCAAGAAGGACCGGGATATGCTTCTCAAACTCAAGGCCGACCTCGACAAGTTGAAGACCAAGCTCGACGCCGACTTCGAGATCGAGCAAGCCGAGCTCAAGACCATCCACGAGGACTTCATCGCCGGCTTATCCAAGTTCTTCAAGCCCTCACATGACTCTTCACCGAGCTTATTGTCCACACCTCTACAAGATGGTGACCATGAAGATGGCGAGAAGACGGTCGAGCATGGGATTTTCCCTTCGACCAAGGAGGCGAGCATTGAAGAGGCTACCACTTGTGACGGCGAGCCAAGTGAAGAGGTTGAGCATGGGAGTGTCCCTTCAACCAAGGCGGCGAATGAAGTTGAGACTACCGAGCCTATCCCTATGTGCTTGAATGATAAAATGGTACCAATCCCATGTGAGCATGAGAGCCACCTAGCCCACTTGAGTGAGAGTGCAAGTGAGTTGAGTGCCTCCACCATATGCAAGATTGAGTGCTTCCACTTTGAGGGAATGAGTGATACACACCTTGAGTTGGGAGAGGTAGTTGATAGGTCAAGTGAGGACATTTCGATTTCTAACAACTTACCCTCTACCTCTAGTGTGTTTTCTCATATTGTACTAGGTCCCATGGATGATGAGACGCCAAGCCTCGACATGATGGTGCCTATGATGGAGACGATGTACATGGAGGATGAAGACGATGCCACCCCATGTCTACATCATGATGAACAAGTCGGCTACATGGACGCCGCTACCTCTACCACAACACCTACCTCTCATGAGTGGGACTACAAAGGTACGCATATGGGTGTTGATGATGCCATGATCCCACTAGTGGACATGATGACTTGTGATTGCTTGCATGCTATGGATGAACCTTTTGATGCCACATATGCTTCTTTCATATTCCCATGTGATACCTTGTCCAAAACCAATGTTGATCATGTGGTATTACCTAATTGTGATGATCTTTCCATACCCATGCCTTGCTATGAATCTTTCCAATTTTCTCCCATTGTTGCATCCAAGAAGTTGAACAATTTCTCTTTCCAATGCTTGGTTTGCTTTAATGTTGATATGATGTCTTATGAGAATGCCCCCATAGCTTTCTCAATTTTTGGAGATGGTTCCTTTTGCTATGTTGAGAATTTTCCTTCCTTCATTTTGCATGTTGACCATCCGCATACTTCACACTTCCATTTTGAACGTGGTGTGTTTGGTGATGTGCAAATGAAGAGACGCATCATGATGGATGATGCATTCATGTACCATGCACACAATTTCTTTTTATGGAATTTCGTGTGTAATGGCTCACGCTTCATAATGTCAACCTCAATTGAGCATGAGTTGACAAAAAGAGCTCTTGAGAGCATTTTCCATGAGAGTTATGGCTCCGACCAACCTCTATTTCCTTTTCCATGTTTGGCATCGAACAAATTGAACAATTGCTCTTTCCTTTTGTTCGCGTGCAAACATGTGAGTGCTTTGGTTTTCCTTTGTGACATTCATGCTCCCTTGATCTTCCTTGTAAATGATTTATGTGTTGCAAAAAGTATGATGAACAATTGTTCTTTCCAATGGCTTGTTTGCAACCATAATAATATTTTGAGCATGTCTTGTCATGAGGCCTTTGGATATTGTCTTATTGGTGTTGCAACAAAATCGATGAAAACTTACTCTTCTCTTTGCTTTGTTTGCACCCATTATGGCGATGATAAGAGCCTCCCTCAATTTGTGTGGTTCACAAACTTTTCCTTCCGATGCTTTGAATGCAATGAACATCATATGATTCAAAATGAGATAGCTATCTTACCCTTCTCAAATTTTCTTGGAGATTTTGTGTTCCCACATTTTGAGGATGTTTGGATGAGTTGCTTGCACATTGACCTTGCATTTGTATTCCATCCCATATATTTGTGTTGTGCTAATGGTGTTATGAACAAATTTGGACATGTCATCAATGATGTGCTCCTCTATCATGCACACACATATTTTGCTTGGTCTTTGGTGCGTATAGGTATCAATAGCGGCATGGTGACTTCCACTTCAACGTCGAGACATCTATCTCCTTCACTTGATGAGGACGTGCTAGCGTCGTGGACGACGCTTTTCGAAGGAGGGGGAGATGATGTAGCCCAACCCACGTCCATCACCATGACAAGCCATCCGACACTTGCCAAGTCACCATGGGCGTCAAAGGTGAACTCCTTCCTATTCGAGATCTCATTTCCTACCCTTTGGAATGGTATGCTACTTGAGCATCCGCCCATTTGCATTGCTAGGTTTGACACGATGGATACGAAGCCGATGGGAGGTGCCGAGGAAGCCCAAGAGTTGATTTCATCCAAGGCGTACGCGTGGATGAGGAGAAGGAAGCGTCATGGACAAGGAGAGGAAGAAGGAAGCGAAATCAGGCAGGCCGGCCTCCAGCCCGGCCTAGGCCGGCCCCCAGGCCGGCACCCCACCAGAGCCGGCCGGCCTCCCAGCCGGCCCAGGCCGGCCCCCAGGCCGGCACCCCTCCAGACGACGCCGGCCTCCAGGCCGGGCCCCCTACAGACGCCACCGGCCTCCAGGCCGGCCCAGGCCGGCCCCCAGGCCGGACCCCCACCTTTCAGCTCCTTTTGTACTAAGACTATAAATAGCTTTCCCCCTTTTCCATTTGAGGTAGAGAAGAATGAACTAGAGTTGAGCGTTGCTCCTTCCCGTGATGGGTTCCTCCGAGGAGGATGATGAATCTCTTGTTGTAGCTACTCTTTCACTTAGGTGTCTCTAGTAGTGCAAACCAATCTTTCACTGCGGTGATTCTATTGGATCGGTGGACCGGCCGGTAAGAGAAATCGGTTTCATTAAGCGTGTTGTTGACTTGGGTTTTGGGATCCGGAGGCTGCTCCGTTGGGGGTTTGTTGCCGGGTGATTCTCCCTTGTAGGCTTCGCGAGTTATCCCCACGATTTGCCCTTTTTCCCCTCGTGTTCTTCGTTTCCACCCCCGTGTTCTTCGTGTTCATCCTCTTTCCCCCTCAAATCCGTGAAGATCGGGCAACACCCTACATCATAATTGCACCAATTATTTGGCACTTCATTTAATTTGTTAGATAAAATAAAGGATGATATCAGTGCATAAACTTGACATGTCATCATGATTGTGCATTGCACCTCTTGTATGGCTGTTATTTATTTGTTCTTCTGTTATTGTTTGGGTACCGATAGATTCAGGAGTCGAGGTTCCACCCCCGTACCTTGACGATCCGTGCTCACGCTCCGTCAGCAAGGCAAGAGATAACCTAACCTTCTTGGCATATATCATCCTATTTTTTTATATAAATATTTTATCCACCATAATATTGCATTCGATTCCAATGTCAACTTTTGGTCAAACTATAGAGTATCCTATGAGTTGCATGCTCCCTAAACCATTACATGTTTTCCTTCCTATGAACCATAGGTATGATGTGATGGCCTGAGTTAAAATTATAACTGATGTACTATATGCTTAGCTATGCTTATCCATGCTTAGTCGAATGCTTAGTGGTCCGATGATTACTTCCATGCTTATGAATTGATGGAATGTTCGGACATGGTGGATACTTGTGGTAAATAATAAAATGCTTAAAGGCTTGGATGAGTTGCCATCGGGGGATGGTGTTTTGCCTCATTCTTGCCGCCTAGGCTAAGAGTGCTTTTAGCTGGAACCAAGAACCGAGCGTGCTTCCAACGGTGGGACATATGGAATCCTTACTAACCGAATAAATTATGCGGGCGTATCCAAGGGTCCTCTAGTTTGCGCTTTCCATTTGCGTATGCGTTGCAGGTTGGAGGAAGGCGTGATGAGGACGGTGGTGTTTAGGATGTGGCGATGGGGGCAGGGGCTGAAATAGGCTGGGTAAACTTGTCCTGTCGTCACGATGACCCTTGGATAGTCTCATGCAAGGTAAAGGTTTAACCGCGCCCGTCCTGTCGGCTTTCCCCGGAAGAGAGCTAATTGTACAGGCAAGGGGTCGGACGGTACCGGTGGTAAAAACAGTACACCCCTGCAGGGTTTAATCTTTTCGAAAAGCTGTGTCTACGGTTATGGACAAATCTTGGGAAAGGCGGATTAGCTCATAGAAAACCTGAACCTTAATTAAAATTTGGCAACTAGAGGTTGCAACTTGGCAACGTGTGTTAAAAGGTTTATTTCCTCGAGGGTGATTCGAGGGAGTGCCTTGGTGGAGATGAGTGGTGGATTCTGGATACTATTGGTTCAATGTGAACCAAAGATAAAAGTTTATCATCTTATCCCCTTTGTGAAAAACCTTCTGAGTAGTCGAATGCCATGAGTCATGTCTTTTAAAAAGGAAAATTAGCTTTATGCAAAATAACTACCATACAGCTTTAGAGCCATCCAGCATGGGGCCTATATCGCCCTACTAAACTTGCGAGTACGTCGTACTCAGTCTCTCTTTGTTGATTATTACTTGTTTCAGAGGAGGACGTCACCGAGCAGGAAGGTGGGTTCTTCGTTGACATCGACGAGTAGTCTGGGGTTCCCAGGTGGCAGCTTGGGACGTCGTGGAACAGGCTGGCTGGGATATTTGTTATTGTAGGCCTCTTAGGCTATAATTTGGATCTTGTTACTAGACAATTCGCTTCCGCATGTTGTGATGTTGGGTCTGTGACCTCTGTTGTGTAATTTGCTATCTTTCTCGCTATATGAGTTGCTATATGATCTTTTGTGTCGTAGAGTCTGTGATGTGCCAGTTGTTTCACAAGTCTTGATCTCCTTATTATGCATTGATAGCTATGCCAGTGTTTATGGCATGATCGAGGTGTTGCGTGGGAGCGGTAATCCCATTGCCCTTCGATTGTGTAGCATAGCCTGTTGGTTACATAGCCTCTCTGTATAATTCCGGGGTCGAGGCGCTACACATGCGCATGATTGAGCGTTTTCATGGCGAAGAGAAGATATACCAAAGCTTCGATAGTGCGGATGACGATCCGCATGGCTACTACGCTCTTGAGTTTCTTAACTCACTCACTCCTAATGGGATGCCCCCGCACATGCTTAAACTGAAGATAAACTAACCCGTTATACTGCTGAGGAACATTGACCCGGCTAACGGGTTGTGTAACAGCACAAGGCTCGTGATATGTGGTTTCCAGAGGAACTCCATCGACGCAGAGATCGTGGTGGGACAACACACTGGGAAGAGGGGGTTTCTTCCACGGATACCTATTTGGCCGTTTGATGGTGACATGTTCCCGTTCAGATTAAAGAGGAAGCAGTTCCCGATCAGGCTTAGCTTTGCCATGACAATCAACAAGGCGCAAGGGCAGACCATCCCTATTGTTGGAGTGTACCTACCGGAGCTGGTATTTTCTCATGGTCAGCTGTATGTCGCGCTGTCACGAGCCACTGGGAAGAGTAATATCAAGATTCTCGCCATCAAGGATAAGAGAAAGGAACAGACCAATAATTCAAAGAAGCGAAAGAGAACAAAGTCCTTAGAAACAACCACGCTGAACATAGTCTACAAGGAAGTGCTTAGTAGTTGAACCCACTAGACATGATTTAAGCAGCTTAATTTATATCTTTCACAATGTAATGGATGCAAACATATTTGAATTTTATTGTATATGAATAATTATGTGCATTTTGTGTTTACACTAAATTGGATTAGTGAACTCAATCTATTTTCATAACAACCACTTTATATTGTTCATCTAGCTCAGTTACTTTGGTAAAAAAACAGGGGCTGCTGGTTGTTTCTTGTTGTAAGTGAATGCAACGAAAAATACAAGGGGGTAGGCGTCATGAATAAATTATCACCCGTAGCAACGCACGGCATTCAACTAGTACGTATTAATTTGTTCAATGTCATTTAATTTCCTTTAACCACAGGAACAGAACATCATAATAAAAAACACTGGCTTTCCATGCATGAACAGTGCGGTTGGAGATAGATTCTCTATTTTTTTCTAACTCTGCAAATTTTTCAATATGATAATCCTCAAGGAGGATAAATAATCATCAAGGAGGATAACCATTGTCAAATGTAGTTGCATGCCAAGCCACAAATCAACCATGATAGAAGATCCAAACACGTGATCACATGAGAGTTGGTATAGCTATATATTTCACACATTTCACCTATAAAATCCAGAAGCAGTCAGTGGATGTACTTTTCCGCCAATCTGTACAATTAGAATATGAGGCGGGAAACAAATTATCTATCCCAGCAAAGAAGAGGACATATCTAATCAGAGAAATACATAAGTGGAAATCATTAATTTTGAGCTGCAAAACTCCTAGGCTCCTAGCATTTCATTAACATGTAAAAACCTTTATGTAACTAAGACCCACAAACCCTAATGTTTAATTGTCACTCAAGGATGATATTTAATTTTTCTCAAGGCCATATGCGTAACGTTGATAACAATGTAACACAAATAATGTCATACCGTTGAATGTATCTTAGCTTTCATACCTTAAATCTGACAAAAGTATTTTCTTTCAATCTTGATGAACTTGCTATTTTCTAGAGCCGATTTTACCTTGAAATCGACGGTTTTGATCGAATTCTCATCTTACCTATGAGTAGGTAAGTGTAGACTCGGACATGGGCGGCCCAGCCAGACGGGCCCGACCCGAAGCCAGAAGTTCGAACAAGGCACGGGCCTCAGTTTTTCGTGCGAAGCCCGGCCAAAAGCCTGAACTTGGCCCAAAGTTAATGTTTTTAAATATTTTAACCAAAAATAGGTGTATTCAATTATTTAATACCCCTAAAAACTATTTTTTATTGCAAAATAGCAGAAAATTCCAGGCTGCGGGCCAGGTCGGGCTCAGGCCTAGCATTTTTTACGTTCGGGCTTTGCCTGGCCCAGCCCAAGGTTTTTCCAGGTCTAGGTAAGTGAGCGTCTTAAAATTCGTCTAAGAAAAAAAATAACATATAGCTTCAGAATTAAGGACACCTACCGGTGAAAAACATAACAGGACTTCCATACATAAGTGCCTAAAGCTTTCACATAAGTTGATAAGCACAACAGGAGGTGAAGAGTATAAGGATTAATCTTCACACCGTAGCACAGAACTCTGAAGTATAGGCCACCAATTGAGGTACTCAACCATTGCTTGAAAGCAAGGAAACAGAGCCAGAGTAAGAGTCGGTAAGTTATACAGATCAATGAATTGAAGGATAAAGTTAAATATGTATCCATGGAAACTTAGATCTGGGCAGGGGTAAACTTAAAGCAAGATACACATACAACAGAAGAAAATTTCACTGAGGCTGCAGTACAAATTGTGAAAAGGGCAAAACTATTTTATGCATAAAACATTAATCCTTATGTTTCGCATTGACGCCGGCGCACAGAGAAGTGCAGTTGCAGAATTACCAATACTGCAAATTAATCTGTATGTCCTACATAATTTAAAAGATAGAAATAAACTTATCTCTATTCGCAAAAAAAAACTTGATATATGTTGCTGTGAAATGATATAACACAATTCTGGTGTTGACGCGCGTTGTCGTTTTGATTATGACATGGGCTTCAGATGGGTCGTACAGAAATTTTTTTATCAAAATACAGAGGAGAGCTGTGCATTTTTTTCCCATAAGGTGGAAACAGATGTGCAGGTAACAAGAGTATAGAGTGGCAGTCATTGTGGAAGTTCAACACTTCTTTTTACAAAATCAGTTTCCCAAAACATTTCTTGTTACAATCGAGCGAACATGAGCTGATGTACAGAATAAGGAGTAATATAATGCATTTTAAATGCAATCTCATTAAACCTAAAGGTGAACTTATGTTCTACTATGATCAATGGAACCATTGGGGGTTAACTGGTCAAGATTAAAGACTATATAGCCTGTAAGTATGAGTTCAGAACAAACTAATATCAGAAGGGGCATGCAAAGTTTGCTGAGACAGTGAGAGTGACGGACTCAAATAGTTCCAAAAGCAACTCAGTACCATTAATGTAATCAGGTCACTCATACTTCCATGTATATAGCCTAAACGACAGTCCAAATGACAGCGATAAGTTTAGTGCACGTCTTCAGAATGTTTCACCTAATAGGCACAAAGCTCCTACATCCAGTGTCAGACAAACTGAAATTATACCACATTGTTCCTCATAGAAAAGAAGAAAAAATATGCCATGTTCAATTGGTCAATGATATTTGGATGTTGATTCAATTCCTTTGGTTCAAGTTAAAACATTCGTGGCATGCTCCTTCATAATTTGAGAGGGCCTGGGTAACATTCTTTATTTTCTCCAAGTTTAATTGGTCAGGCAATTCTGCTGCACATGTTGTTTTCTTGTTGGCCAGAGTTAGAAGATTTTCCGAGTTGCTTAATCTCCTGTTTTTGTTGGTTGATGCTCAGTGCTCACACATGTTCAAGTAAATTATGTTCTTCTCTTGCATGCTTTTATCTTGATTGAACTTCCCGTGAACTGAACTGAAACAGTCAGTGCTACTCTAGTTTCACTATACTATGTCTATTTGAACATGCTTAATCAAATGTCTACTCATGAGAAAAGGAAGAAACTTGACTTCAGATTCAACCCCTTCTACCCCATGTTCAAATATAAAAATGCTTAGTCATACTGCTACTAATCAGAGAAAAGTTAAGCAGAGTAGGAAGTGTTCTGACAAACTGAAATTATACCACATTGTTCCTCACAGAAATCCAAAAAAAGGTTGCAGTGTCAATAGAGAACTAACCAATAGGGAGTTGAGCTCGTATCTCGTTTAAAGCACGGGTGGACGGAGTACCGGCGATGTCAGCGGAACGGCGAGCGGACTGAGTTTCGGCGATGTCGGCAGAACAGCCGGCGGAGCGGCGAGATTGGACGCTTTCTGGCGCGGCAATGTGGCATGGCAGTCATTGTGGAAGTTCAACACTTATTTCTAGAAAATCAGTAGAGGAACCTGGCAAAAGGAATAAGAAATTCCAAGGATTCCTTCACCTTCATATTAGCTTCAACAACTACTTTAAAATCAGAATTGGTGGTGCTTAGGTCAGCAATCTAATCCTTAATCTTTATGCATGATATTATGCATGCTAAAAGATCCCCTTTCGTACCAAACCCACCGATCCCTCCTCCTCAGCCACCCTTGCCCATCGTCTGCTCCAACAGCAGCGCGCCGTCCCGCTCCCTTCGGCTCCTTCCACAACCCCTCCCCTCCTCCTACCTCCTTCCCCACCGGTGAGAGCCACTTTGTGCCACGTCCTCCCCGCCACTGTCGCAACCTGTTGCCATTGGCGTGATTACCAGGACGTGAGCTCCAATCTTAAATGGATATAGGGGGTTGCTCATGGAGAATAACCATACAGGAAGAGGAAGAAATCCGAGAGGAAGAAGGAGCGGGCATAGAGATATGTCTCTTTTTTTATGCTGTGTCACACCACTATTCTAGGAATCACGATACATACTCGAGTTTCAGAAGTTACAATCCCCAGCGTCACGCCGGGAGGATGGAATTCCTGATGAACTCTATAGTTCATCGCAGAAAAAGGGAGGAAGAGAGCAACCACTCGGGTTCGGAAGTACAGACGAGATCTCAGATGCCCCTCTCCCAAGCCTTGGTCCTCACTCAGGTAGTGTGTGCGTTGCGCGACGCCGCCGTGCCTTGGGCCACTAGATGGGCTTCACGAATCGCTTGACGTCTTCTGGCCCCTCTAGTGTATGCCACGGCACCAGGTAGGTGGTGTGTCGTGACAATTCCGCCTCCTAAAGCGCCAGCTTGTCCCCAAGCTGGTGGCGACGGAAAAGCATCAACCACCACAGTACAGGTTTTCCCAGGTAGCGCACGTTGTTGGCAACCCTTCCCAGCATAGTTTCACGTGTGGTACCATCTTGCCGCCACGCTTGATGAAGCGTTCAGCTATCACTGCACATGGCTGAACTGAATCCTTGTCAGTAGTGTAGTGATCAGGGAGAGTTGAACTTACCGTATCAGTTGGTTTGAGGGCTTGTTTCAGCTGGGAAACATGGATCACTAGATGGATCCGGGCGTCAGCTGGCAGCAGTAATTTGTATGCCACCGGTCCCACTTGCTTGATCACTTTGTAAGGACCGAAGTAGCGAAACCCCAGCTTCTGGGACGAGCGTTGCGCCACTGAAGTTTGCACATATGGTTGCAGTTTGCGCTTCTTGTCAGCTTGGGCTTTCATTCTTTGTTGAGCTCATTCCAGGTGTTGTGAAATATTGGCAGCATCACTTGTTGCTCATGCAGCCAATGATCCACCTCAGTCACTGCAAGTTGTAATTGTAACGTGTTCTGAATGCCAAAATGGCGAGGTTTGTGTCCGTAGAGCACCTCAAAGGGAGAACGACCTAGTAGGGAATGGGAATTGTTGTTGTACCAATATTCTGCTTGAGGAAGCCAGGCTGACCATTTGTGGGGGTTTGCGTGCACCAGACAGCGGAGGTAAGTCTCCAGGCATTGATTCAGCCTCTCGGTTTGCCCGTCTGTCTGTGGGTGGTACGATGAGCTGAGGTTCAGGGTTGTATCAGCCAGTTGGAACAGTCTCTGCCAGAAAGCGCTTGTGAACACCTTGTCTCGATCTGAAATGAGCACCTTTAGCATGCCATGCAGTCGATACACGTTGTCGAGGAATAGTTTGGAGATTGATGCTGCTGAGAATGGGTGTTTGAGTGGTATGAAGTGACCATATTTTCTGAATTTTTCAATTACCACTAAGATTGTGTCGTAGTGGTATGACTTGGGAAGTCCTTCGATGAAGTCAAGATTGACGGTGTGCCATGCTTCAGGTGGGATTGGAAGTGGTTTTTAGCAACCCTGGAAATTTGCAGCGTTCTGTCTTAGCTTGCTGGCACACAATACAGTGTTGCACGAATGCTGAAGGGTTTGTTGCATAGAAAACAATAATTTTCCTACGAAACAAGCGGAAGAAACCCAACGGATCTAGATCTATTAGATGAAGGTAGCGAGAAGGAGATCCAATCTCTTACCCTCGAAGAACGAACAAAGCCTTTTGTCGATGCAGGGGTTGGTCTGTCGATCCCCGCAACTAGACTCATCTAGTCCCGAGAAGATGTATTATCCGATCCGAGATCCAATCCGATGGAGCCGCACGAGCAACACCTCCGCGGTATCCACACGTATAGCTCGATGAAGACTTCTTCTCCTTGATCCCGCAAGCGAGCAAGAAGTGGCTCGTGAGATTCCAGCAGCACGACGGCGTGGTGGTGGATATGGTGAAAACATTCCTGCAGGGTTTCGCCAAGCGGCTGTAGGAGAGAGGAGGGAGGTGGGAGAGGGAGGCGACGGCTAGGGTTCAAGGGTACCACGACCCAGCCATCCCCTCCCTCTTATATAGGCGTGGGGGGCTGCCTTGGCCCCTCCTCCAAGCCCTAGGGTCGGCGGCTAGAGGGGACTTGCTCGCCAAGTCACCCCCTAGGGTTTGGGGCACCTCCCTTAGGCCCTTGCCGCATAGGCCTTAGGTGGCTGGTGTGGCTCGCCCATGTGGCTGCTGCACCACCCCTTTGGTCCATGTGGGCCCCATACACCTGTGGGCCCCACTTATAGACTCCTCTAGAACCTTCTAGAATCTTCCGGTACCCTGCCGGAAAATTCCCGGACCTTTCCGATGCCTCCAGAAACTACTTTCCATATATGAATCTTATTCTCCGGACTCTTCCGGAACTCCTCATGACGTCTAGGATCCCATCCGAGACTCAGCTACATCGAAGCCTCAAGTGTGTGACCCTACGGGTTCGAGAACATGTAGACATGATCTGATCAATAATCAATAGCGGGACCGGGATGCCCATATTGACTCCTACATATTCAACGAAGTTCCTTATTGATTGAACCACGATGCCTGAGATTTAATTAATCTCGTATATGATTCCCTTTGTCTCGCGATATTTTACTTGCCCGAGATTTGATCGTCGATATCCCCATATCTAGTTTAATCTCGTTACCCGGCAAGTTCTCTTTACTCAACCATAATATAGGATCTCCTTGATTACCACTTAATCACATGTTTGCAAACTTTATGATGCTATATTACTGAGAAGGCCTGGAGATATCTTCTCCGTCACATGGAGGGACAAATCCCACTCTTGATACATGTCACTCAACAACTTACCATCGGAGATACCTGAAAGCCATCTTTATAATCACTCAGTCACGAAGCGACATTTGATGTCCCCAAAGTAATCCTCCTGTAAACGGGAGTGAAATAATCTCATGGTCTAAGGAAACTATACTTGGCATATACTAAAAGCGTTGGCAATGAAACTATGTGACACGATCAATTGCAACTCTTTATTATTGGGTCTTTTCCATCACATCATTCTCCCAATGATTGACTCCGTTATCAAGTGACTGTAACAAGTCCATGGTTAGGAAACTCTAACCATCTCTTGACTAACAAACTAGTCCGGTAGAGGCTACTAGGGACACCTGTTTGTTTATATTCCACACATGTATTATGTTTCCAATTAATACAATTATAGCATGGATAATAAATTATTATCATAAACATGAATATGCTAATAAACCATTTTATTATTGCCTCTAGGGCACATTCCCAACAAATGCGTCAACATCTTTGCGCATGTTGGGCCAAGCAAAGAGGTGTTTCACCTTGTGGTATGCTGCCAGGCTGCCTGAGTGCCCTCCCAAGCCACTGTTGTGCAATGCTTGCAACACTACATCATGAGCCCCCTTATGTGATCCCAGCCACACTCTGCCTTTGTACCTGATCACACCATCACTTAGCACAAAGCCACGGCTGTTGTTGGAGTTGAGACTCAGTTCTTGGATCAATTTCTTGGTGTCAGGATCCTTCTCATATCCTTCTAGTACCGTCTTGAGCTAGTGAGGTTGCCCTTCCGAAATCGCCACACAATCCTCAGTGTCAGGACGTCTGGACAGCACGTCCACGGCTCTGTTCTCCGCCCCTTTCTTGTATACAACACGATACTGGAAGCCCATGAGTTTCAAGTATGCTTTTTGCTGAATTGGGGTTGAAATCGTATGATCTGCCAGGTGAATCAAGCTCCGTTGGTCCGTGCGAATCAGGAAGGGCTTGTGCTGCAAGTATGCACGCCATCGATCGATCGCCATGAGGATTGCAAAAAACTCCTTGTCATACATCAACAGAGCTTGATTATTGGGGCCCAGCGACTTACTTAAGAACGCCACAGGATGACCCTTCTGCATCAGCACCGCCCCTATGCCCTTGTCGCTTGCGTCAGTCTCAAGCACGAACTCTTGTTCGAAATCAGGTAAGGCCAGCACTGGTGCGGTGATGTGTGCGTCTTTAAGAGTGTTGAATGATTCATGTTCTTGTTGTGTCCAGATGAATGGAACATTCTTTTTGAGAAGATTGGTTAGTGCTTGAGCAATTGCTCCGAAATTCGCGATGAGTTTCCTGTAGTAACCCACCATACCCAGGAATGCTCGAAGTTGCTTCGCATTAAGAGGTCGCGGCCAATTTGCTACAGGTGCAATCTTCATCGGGTCTGTTGCCACGCCTGCTTTGCTGATGATGTGCCCTAGGTATTTGAGAGACTGCTAGGCAAATGTGCATTTGCTGCGCTTGATGTACAACATGTGCTCTGCTAGCACTGCAAGCTCGGTTCGAAGGTATTGCGCGTGTTCTGCTAGAGTTTTGTTGTAGATTAGCATGTCGTCCACGTACACCAACATGAACATGCGAATTTGTTACGCAAATATTTGGTTCATCGCTGATTGGAATGTGGCTAGATTTGTCGACAATCCAAATGGCATTACTCGGAATTCAAAGTGACCACTATGTGTACGGAACGCTATTTTACTTTCATCTTCCTCTGCCATGAGCAATTTGTGATACCCCGAGCGCAGACCGAGCTTAGTGAAGAAGCATGCGCCTGTCAGTTCATCGAGTAGCTCGTCGACGATGGGCATTGGGTACTTGTCAGGCACTGTAACTGCGTTGAGGTGTCTGTAATCCACACAGAACCTCCAACACCCGTCCTTCTTCTTGACGAGCAAAACAGGGGAGGCGAATGGGCTGTAACTTGGTTTGACTGTTCCCTTTTGGAGCATTTCCGCTATCTGGTGCTCTATCTCATCCTTCTGCTGTGGGGTGTAGCGATATGGGAGCACGCTGACGGGTTTCACGCCTGGTTGCAGATGGATGTGGTGGTCAAATGGTTGATGTGGAGATAATTCCTGTAGCTCCCCGAAGCAATCTTCATTGTCCAGCAACACGCGTGTTATTATTTCTGGTGTTTTAGACTGTGTGTTGTCTGTCACCACAGAGCACAACTGAACCAATTGAGCTACTTTGTCAGTTTGCAGTAACTTGTGGAGTTGCTCGCTAGAAATCTGCTCGCAATGATCGGTTCTGTCTTTCACACCATGCAGGGTGATGTGTTTGCCCTTGTGGCGGAAGCTGAGTGTCTTTCTTTCCCAACTGATCCACATATCCCCGCAAGTTTTAAGCCAGTCCATGCCGAGGACCATGTCATAACCTTTGAGGTCAAATACACGCAATGTGGATGAAAATACATTGCCCTGGCAGTGCGAAATTACACCAGATGCTGCTGCCGCGCATGGCAGCTTGGCTCCATCTGCTACCACCACGTGTAGCTCTGGTTTCAAACGATCAACTGCTTGTTGGGATATAAAGCTGCCTGAGCTCCCTGAGTCCACGAGCACCAACACTTGCTTGCCACGTATTGTCGCTTGTAACCTGATTGTTTTCTGGGCGACTGTTCCAGTTGTTGTGCAGTATGAAATTTTAGTCAATACTTCCTCTTCACTTTATGCTGATTCATGATCCCCATCTGAATTGGACTGTAGCTGCAGTTCCCAGAGTTCTTCCACTACATTCAATGGCACATTCTTGGCACAACGATGTCCAGGTTGGAATTTGTCCCCACATTTGAAGCATTCCCCTCGTGCTCGCCTATGTGCCTTCAGAGATTTTACTTGATCAGACCAAGGTGGCTTGTCTTATGTTTTCATTTTGTCATCAGCTGGTTGTGGCAACATCCCTTTGCCAGAGAATCCTGCCCCATTTCTGTACCCACTCCTGTTGAATTCTCTCTTGAATCTTTCATTGTGTAACAGTCGAGCTTCTTCAAGCATCTCCTCCCGCATTTCAGCGAGAGATAGTGCAACATCAACAGTTCTCGGGCAATGCAGTCATATGCCCTTTTGAATCTCAGGCTTAAGACCATTGACGAATTTAGTAACGAAAAAGCCTCATCATAATGCTTGTTATAAATTAACACTTTGTGTCTTAAGAGATTCAAAGATTTTATAGTATTGTTCTAACGTTCCCTTCTGTTTGTGCCTTTCTAACTCATCAAGATGCTTAAGGTGCTTGTTCTTCACAAATTTTTGGTGGACAGCCACAACTAGTTCCTCCCACGAGTCAATGTCATTGACTACCTCATAGTTAGATAGCCAAAGTTCTGCATTTCCAGTGAAGTGCATAGTAGCAAAACTAACCCAAGAATCTCTGCCTACATCATAGGTGTGGAAGTATTTTTTGCACACGGTTTTCCACCACTTGGGGTTTTCGCCATCAAAGCGGGGAAAGTCCGTTTTGGGCATGCGTGAGTAATTTCTATCTCTGTATGCAGAGTGCGGTGTGTGCATGTTATCATTCATGTCAAAATCCTTCCCTGAATGTTCCCCTAACTTGAACTGAATAGATGTGAAAGGTTGCGATCGCTTACCCCTGCCCAGGGCAGGAACCGGTGCTTGCAAAGCATCCGAATCGTAGCCCTGGTGATGTTGTCCCTGGCGGTGGCGAGCTGAGGTGTTTGGTCGGTTGTGGTCGCCCGCATCGCCTCTAGCTCCGTGACTCGATCACCAACATTGTTGATTGATTTCAGAATTGAGGTGATGGACTGAGTCCACCTTCGGCATTCAGATGCCCAGCCCCTTCAGCGACTCGGTGATGGCCTGAATTGAGGTGGCCATGGAACCAATTAATGATTAACCTATAATGAAGCTCAATCTTATTTTATTTTCTGAAACAAGCATCAACGGAAGAAAATAGCAGCCAAGGGTAAATTATTTTGACTCATATGTTCAAGATGCTCTCAAGATAATGTTTTACCCGATTGGTGGGGATTTGGGGATGTCATAAATGGGAGATGGAATTTAGTCTCCATAGAAATCCCTTCTTCACATGGTTGGGTGTGCTTCGGTAACGGCTATGGTACTCAAGGCCCCAGCAACTCAGCTCCTGATTCTCAAGATGCCCACCCTGACCTCGCGTTGTTTGCCTAACTAGTTATAACATGAGTACTTAACTTAGTGTAAATATGGGATTTCACATTAACTTTCAGAAATGATCGATTTGTTTGGAACGGGCAATGGTGACAATACCGGGGCAAGTCTGAAAGCTAACATTGGAATTTCCTGAGAGGCGCTATCAGAGCGATACCTAGGTCTTCCAACACTGGTTGGTCGATCGAAGGATGGAGCTGTCAAACACTTCCAAACCAATAAGTCATAGGACCGTTGATTGTTCCTATGACCACACGCCAGGAAAATCCCGTCTTGGTCATCCACGTCACGCAGCTTGATTCACAGTCGGACCAAACTCCGTCTTTATGATTACCCAGTTACAGAACAATGTTTGACGGAATCTAAGCTGGCTGGTCTAAAGATTCCATTGCTTGAGACGTACAAATGGCAACTTTGCTCATTATGTCTAAACATGGGTTTTGTCCAGCTTGCTAAACACTTTAGCGAAACACATTAGCGAAGTGAGTGTCGGATTGGCATCACCATGCCCATGACTAGTGAAACCAAGTCATTAGCCGGCTTACACATTGGTCTAGTTTATTTTTCCACATAACCTAATTGATCAAGGACTATTTATAATAATTAATATAATACATAGTTTCACAATCGAATCACATATTCGATGATACATATCATTAATGTTTGTTCAAGAACATTTACAAACTTATGAATACACTTAGGAATGTTATTGATTTGAAAATTACTGTGGGTCAGGCTACGACCCACAGTAATTTCTATCTTGCTTATGTGAGACGGTTATTCATGTTGAAGACAATGGTTGTTCTATTTTCATGAGTAATCCTTTTTGGAAATCGCAAGTTTTCGATTATAAGTGTATTATTCTTATTATAATCTAGACGATACATTGGTTGAACATTTATAAAATATGTGACATACTAAAATATCCAAAACTTAATAATGACAATTGTTTTAGTCATGCTAAATATTGAATAAACATTTTGATGTTTTATCAATGCGCCTTATTGTAAGGAGTATGACTAAAATGCCACCCTTTGGAAGTGTGTCATGAGTTGCCGAAGATAAACACAAGTGTTGGTTGTATTTTCAGCAAATGTTAGATGTCATTATTTTGTACTCCATCATAAATGATTAAATATGTGTATTTATTCGAGTTATGATATTTGATGAGATCAAATAAATTTCTGGAGTTTAGGATATTAAGTTAACAAGAAAATTGAGTCTTTATGATTTGATCAAAAGAGACAAAATATTTGAGTTATATGTTAGTATGCGGACTTGTGAGAAGTGTTATCACAAATTACAATGTTTAGAATATTTCAAAGGCATTTGATATATCCTAAGATATTGTAATCACACACTATTTGATATTGTGTGGTCTCAAAGAAGGGTTTTTATTTCGGGGGTTTAATAATAGCATTTAGATTTATTTGATAAACACTCTGTTTTAGAAATAAGGATCTATTTAATGATTCGCATAAACGTTTTTCATATGAGTTATGAGAAAAGGTGGTTTCATTAATTATGAGATAATTAGAGACTATTGCGAATAATGTTGTAGTATATTCATAAGTATGACTATGAATGTGATTCCACAACTTGAGACTAAAAGGGGCAAACCAATTTGTTGGTTGTGCTAAGTATTTTAGTGGTTTATCGTGAAAAGGTGTCATTGATAAAAGAATTGATGGAATAAAAATGGAAAAGCTAAAACCTTGCTTGTTTATGTATCAAGTGGCACATATGTAAAGTGCTATGTTGGTTAAAACTTGACACATAAAGGAATTAAGGATGGTGATCATTGAATTTCGGTTTAGCTTGTCTAACGGAGTAGGATTCAAGAATATTAAAGTTTTGTCAGGTTACAAAATAATATTCATGATTTACTTGTCATGTTTGAGAAACAAGACATACCTACGAAACTACAAGGAAGAAATAGAAGCCTTAAATACGAAAGTGACTAAGAGTCATTCGATGTTAAGTTTAAATCACAAAGTAATTGTTGCTTGATTTTGTGAAAGTGATGTTTCACATATTTATTCCTCAAAAGGGGTTTTGCAGGGAATAAATAAAACTTAAAGCTAGTAAAGTGCTAGCGTTTCGTATAAAGAGTTCTCGATATTAATAGTTAATTAAGAATTTTGGAGGTGTCCAAAATATCGAGAAAATACACGAGTGTGATCTAATTAAGATATGTGGTGACATATGTTAAGTTAGAGCAAAGACTATATTCCATGATCAAAATATGTGGTGACATATGTTTGAGTGGGAGCTAGTTAATCATGGTCAAATATAAGGATAACATATTTCTGAGTGGGAGCCAATGTGGCTTCACAATTTAATATGTGATGGTGTATATTTGAGTGGGAGTTTACAACATATTGTTTGAGTGAAATGGAGATTTCATAAATGTTGTAAATATTTCAGGAACCAAACGCATAACTTATGAAGTTAGTTTGAACGTCAAACATCCATGGAGATGGATGTATCTATGGAGGATATATATGTTTGATAAAGCATTATGTCAGGATGTTTAACCTAAGTAAGATTTTGAAGGAGTTCAAAATGGAACAAGAGAGGAAAGGTTCATCTGCTTGTGAGAAATAGGTAAAACATTGAGTTGATAACTCAGTACAAAAATGATGGTTGGAGGATATGTTAGTGTTCGCTATGAATTGTTCATAGGACTAAAACATATAAGAACCATGTGTTTGTATTTGACGATATGTGACCCAAGTTCTTGGTTAGAAGAACATGTTAAATGAGGAGTCATTTTTCATGGAGTTGAGATAATAGAATCTAGAGATTGGTAGACTTGGTTGAAGACATAAAACCAAACTAGATTGGGGATCTCATAACAGCAGAAGCACAGCGAAAGCATGATTGAAAATATCGAAGTGACTTGACTGCACTGTTGATTTGTGAGTCTACAACATATAGGAGTATATGATTAAATCAAGGATTAAAAGATATAATATTTTGGTTTGAGAAATTTTATTTCAAGACTGAGTGAGTTCCGGGTGCACATGCTATGTGAAAGTCCTCTTGACTGATCATACGTCATGTAGGCATGGAAGGGAAACGAAAATCTCACTCTATAACCAAATATATTATTTTCATCATATGATGATGATATGAAATTTATCATGTGATGATATAAGGTTTATCATGTGATGATAAAGTAATGTCAAATTAGGTGACGTTAATGTTTTGCAAAGAACATAAAGAACTGTATAGTACAGAACACGGACAGAACCTCTTCCACAAGCAAACATGATCAGCACTGAGACTCCATGAGTGTTAGACACCATGAGTGTTGGATCGAGAAAATGTAAACTAGATTATTGACTCTAGTGCAAGTGGGAGACTGTTGGGAATATGCCCTAGAGGCAATAATAAAATGATTTATTGGCATATTCATGTTTATGATAATAGTTTATTCTCCATGCTATAAATGTATTAATTGGAAACATAATACATGTGTGGAATATAAACAACAAGTGTCCCTAGTAAGCCTCTACCGGACTAGTTCGTTAGTCAAGAGATGGTTAGACTTTCCTAACCATGGACTTGTTATAGTCACTTGATAACGGAGTCATATCATTAGGAGTAATGATGTGATGGACAAGACCCAATAATAAAGAGTTGCAATTGATCGTGTCACACAGTTTTCATTGCCAACGCTTTTAGTATGCCAAGTATAGTTTCCTTAGACCATGAGATTATGTCACTCCCGTTTATCGGAGGAATACTTTGTGGACATCAAACGTCACTTCATAACTGGGTGATTATAAAGGTGGCTTTCAGGTATCTCCGATGGTATTTGTTGGGTGACATGAATCGAGATTGGGATTTGTCCTTCTTTGTGACGGAAAAGATATCTCTGGGCCCTCTCGGTAATATAGCATCAGAAAGGTTGCAACCATGTGATTAAGTGTTAATCACGGAGATCCTATATTATGGACGAGTAAAGAGAATTTGCCAGGTAACGAGATAGAACTAGATATGGAGATATCGACGATCAAATCTCGGGCAAATTAAATATCGGTGAGACAAAGGGAATCGTATACGAGATTAAGAATCTCCGGCATCGTGGTTCAATCGATAAGGAACTTCGTTGAATATGTAGGAGTCAATATGGGCATCCCGGTCATGCTATTGATTATTGATTTGATCATGTCTGCATATTCTCGAACCCGTAGGGTCACACACTTAACGCTCCGATGTAGCTAGGGTTAGCGATGAGATATTTTGATGGTATGAACGAATGGTGATTCGGAGTCTCGGATGGGATCCCGGACATCACGAGGAGTTTCGGAAGAGTCCGGAGAATAAGATTCATATATGGAAAGTGGTTTCTGGAGGTATCGGAAAAGTTCCGGCAGAGTACGGGAATATTTTAGAAGGTTCTAGAGGAGTCTAGAAGTAGGGCCCATAGGAGTATGGAGCCCACATGGCATGAAGGGGTGGTGGACTGGCCTCATAGGCCAGCCGCACCACCTGGGCATTAAAGGCCCATATGGGCCAAAGGGGCCCATAAAGGGGGGGGGGGCCAAAACCTTCCTAGGGGCTGGCTTGGGGGCTAAGGCACCCCAGCCGCCGGCCCTAGGGAGGCCTTGTGATATGGGCACGACGGAGGAGGTTGTTGATAACACACACATTGGAGGAGGACCAGAGGAGCGGCAAGAATTGGAGTACAACGTCACCTATGGCGCGAGGGAGGAGCGGGAGGAATGCGCAAAGAAGGGAGACGAAGAAATCCAGGCAGCCCGGCCTGAGGCCGGCCTCAGCCCGGCCTAGGCCGGCCATGTGCCCGAAGCGGCCGGCCTCAGCCCGGCCTCCGCCCGGCCAGGCCGGTTTGCATGTCATGCAAATCCTGGCTCTGATACCAGATGATATGGGCACGACGGAGGAGGTTGTTGATAACACACACATTGGAGGACCAGAGGAGCGGCAAGAATTGGAGTACAACGTCACCTATGGCGCGAGGGAGGAGCGGGAGGAATGCGCAAAGAAGGGAGACGAAGAAATCCAGGCAACCCGGCCTGAGGCCGGCCATGTGCCCGAAGCGGCCGGCCTCCGCCCGGCCAGGCCGGTTTGCATGTCATGCAAATCCCAGCCCGGCCTAGCCCCGGCCTAAGCCCGGCCTGGACCCGGCCTAGCCCCGGCCTAAGCCCGGCCTGGACCCGGCCTGCGCGCCAGATTTGGACCGAACCAGTTTTGGTCGGTTTGTATTCGCTTTTTGGGTCGAACCAAACCCTGTTTGAGTCGGTTTGAGTGTTTCCCCAGCCCTAGGACTCCTATAAAAGGCTAGGGCCGGCGGCTGGGGTTAGGGGAGCTTGAGTTTAGATTAAAAACAGTCCATAGACTTTGAGCTCATTGGTGAAGCATCCCTCCGGGGACGGCGATGCCGTTTATCAGTTTGTAATAAAGATTGCTGCGAGGGTGCTTGTGTTCATCAAGTGTTATTGATAAGGGGTCAAGGGGATGATCCTAGAGTTGTTGTCCCGATCTTTCACAGCGAGTAAACCGGATAGATAAATCCTTCCAACAACGTCGATGAACGTCACCTGAAGGTGGGGAATAAATCCAGCGAGCAACGTGATGAAGATCACCACGCCTCCAACCAAAGTACGACAATCCTTGATGAAACACAAGAACCTCCGCAGCAATCTTTATTACAAACTGATAAACGGCATCGCCGTCCCCGGAGGGAAGCTTCACCAATGGAGCTCAAAGTCTATGGACTGTTTTTAATCTAAACTCAAAGCTAACCCTAAAACGATGCCTAGCAGCTCCTTATATGAGGGATGCTACAGTACCGCGCTACAGTACCGCGCTACAGTACCGCCCCACTAATGGGCCCAATGTTGACTTGGTTGGACAGGCCCAAACCAAGCCCAAACTCATAATTATTAAAAACTCTAATTATTTAAAATAGCAACACACGACGAATACATCTAACTTGGTGGAGTCCTGAAATTGGGCTGCACCTCCCCCGTCGTGCCCATATCATCCTCCCCCCCTTCAAGAAGCGTTGTCCTCAACGCTTGAGGGTCGGCTCGAAAGGGTGGCGTGATAGCAGCAACAACATCACGCGTCTTCGCCATCTTCAAGTCTTGCTTGCCTTCCACTCCACATCCTCCCTCTCGGCTTGCTTGACTTGATTTTCTTCTCCATATGAACCGTAGCGCCACCATCTTCTCCTGTCCTCTCTTAAGAACCCTTGCTGGAGCCTTGTGTCCCTGAACATGAACCTTCGCTGGAGGACTTTGCAAAGTGGTAATGCCTGGGCCACACAACTGACGAACATGTCCATCTTTCCCTTTGTGCATCCGCACTGCTGCTCCAACAAAACGCCTCACGGGTGTGCTGCCATAGCGACGACCTCCTACTCGCGGTACCACACGCACCGGAACACGATCAGCACCAACGTCATCGGTCTGAACACCCATGTCAACACGAACTGGAACACATGCTGCAACATCCTTCCTCTCATCAGTAAGAGGCTGCACTTCAACTGCTTATCACTAACAAGAACAACTGGCTCGTCATCTACATGCACGGCTGAATCAGTTTCAGTACCAACGCTCCTTGCATCATGCTCCTCTTGCTGCAATTTAACTAGCCTTGGCTTTGGCGTAGCTTTGTGCAACTTCTCCTTGCGAACCACCAGCACCACATCGGACTTGATTTGATCATCTCTCATAGGCTTCAAAGTCCGCTGTTTGCCATCATGCACAAAAGAATATGTATTTGCTCTCCCAGCATGAGTAACATTGCGATCATATTGCCATGGTCGACCAAGTAACAGCCCACACACCTCCAATGGCAACACATCACACTCTACCTCATCAACATAGTCACCAACTGTAAATGGCACACGCACCTTATGAGTAACCTTCAGCATACCACAATTATTTAACCACTCCAAATGCTTAGGTTCAGGAATACGCCAAGTAGACAACCCTAATACTGCCACCATTGCCTTGCTTATGCCATTAGTACAGCTACCACCATCAATCATCATCTTGCACTCTTTACCTTTTATAATGCACTGAGTCTGAAATAAACTCCATCGCTGACCCTTGTCAACTGTCTTGCAAGCAACATCATGTACCCTCTTGAGTTGCAAATTCAGCCCACTCAAAGGTTCAACCTCTTCAGGTATAATCACCTTGTCCAGCTCCGTGGACTGCTGCATAAATCTAGTACGTAGAAATTGTTTGAAGTCTCCCCAACTAGATGTTCCACCGGTGATATCCTTCGCGGACCTCTCATCATTCCACCAGCCAGCCACAGTCTCATCCACACGACGATAGGCAATAGCATGTTCAAGACGTCCACCAAAAGTGCTATTCAGTTCACGACATCTTGCAAAACCTTGGTCCATAACCGATTCCCAAATCTGAAATTCTGAATATGTAGCTGAATTCTCTAACCTCCACTCTATGGGTGCGGAATCAAGTGCCAAACCTATCACAATAGTAGTGTAATCATGATATACATCCTCATATTTTGGAGCCTTCACACGAACAGGTCTGGATGAAGCCATATCAACTCGGCCAAACCGATGGCAAGGAAAACGTGTAGCTGTAGGACTCCAATAGAACTCGGACAAACTGTTGCAGGGAAAACGTAGAACAGAAGGACTCCCACACCACGAGAACGCCGCTGCAGCAAACCAGAAATCAAGCAATACAACCCCACCTCGGAGCTCTCCCTCACCTCGGACAGAACACCAATTCGCCCAATTCTGGTGCAGGGAAAAATCGGATCTCTGCCAACTCGGACAGACAGGAGTCCTGAATTTTAAAACGGATGCAACACCTTCATACGAGATCCAAACGTGGCAAATAAGGACTCTTTGGAAAGATAATTTCGTGACCTTTCCAATGGGTATGCGCACAGCCCCCAGTTCGTCTCCTATAGGCCGTGGTGTCTAAGACAAATCAACGATCGTTTCTGGACTGCATGCAGCGATCGAACCAAGCTGCCTTGTTTTTTTTTTCGCGGTACTGTAGCTACAGTAGATCGCGAATTTGCCAATCTGCACGTATCTTCCTTGTCTCTTGCGTTGAATCCCCTAGCAGCCTCCACACAAATCGATCTAACCAGAAACCAATCTGCACAAACACAACAGCAGTCTGCAGCCTCAATGCACGATCTCCTCCAAGCAAATCAATCTGCACAAGAGCCTCCAATCAAACTCCTCCCAGTCAACCGATCTAGATGAGATCGATCAACACAACCTCACTGTGAGCAACCCAGAAATCTGATACCACATGATAAGGGGTCAAGGGGATGATCCTAGAGTTGTTGTCCCGATCTTTCACAGCGAGTAAACCGGATAGATAAATCCTTCCAACAACGTCGATGAACGTCACCTGAAGGTGGGGAATAAATCCAGCGAGCAACGTGATGAAGATCACCACGCCTCCAACCAAAGTACGACAATCCTTGATGAAACACAAGAACCTCCGCAGCAATCTTTATTACAAACTGATAAACGGCATCGCCGTCCCCGGAGGGAAGCTTCACCAATGGAGCTCAAAGTCTATGGACTGTTTTTAATCTAAACTCAAAGCTAACCCTAAAACGATGCCTAGCAGCTCCTTATATGAGGGATGCTACAGTACCGCGCTACAGTACCGCGCTACAGTACCGCCCCACTAATGGGCCCAATGTTGACTTGGTTGGACAGGCCCAAACCAAGCCCAAACTCATAATTATTAAAAACTCTAATTATTTAAAATAGCAACACACGACGAATACATCTAACTTGGTGGAGTCCTGAAATTGGGCTGCACCTCCCCCGTCGTGCCCATATCAGTTATCGTGCTCAGGCTAGAGGCGTGGTGATCTTCATCACGTTGCTCGCTGGATTTATTCCCCACCTTCAGGTGACGTTCATCGACGTTGTTGGAAGGATTTATCTATCCGGTTTACTCGCTGTGAAAGATCGGGACAACAACTCTAGGATCATTGGCTTGATCCTTATCAATCCTCCCCTTCTTGAATTGAAGTCGTCCTCGACACAACCTCATCCTCTTCACCGAAGTAGGGCTTCAAATCTGCAATGTTAAATGTGGGACTAACCCCATAGTCTGTAGGCAGCTCAAGTTTATATGCATTATCATTTATACGCTCTAACACCTTAAAAGGACCAGCAGCTCGTGGCATTAACTTGGACTTGTGCAAATCAGGAAAGCGATCTTTGCGCAAATGCAACCAAACAAGATCTCCAACATCAAATACAATATGATTTCTTGCTCTATCTCCATACGATTTATATTTAGCATTCATGCGTGCAATGTTTTCTTTAGTTGTCTCATGCAATTTTAGTATCAATTCAGCACGTTGTGTAGCATCAAGATTATTTTGCACCGTAGATGGAAGAGGCAATAAATCAATAGGTGCACGAGGTACAAAACCATACACAATCTCAAAAGGGCACATCTTAGTGGTAGAATGCAGCGAACGATTATAAGCAAATTCAACATGAGGCAAACATTCTTCCCACAATTTCAAATTCTGTTTTAAAACAGCCCTAAGCATAGTAGACAAAGTTCGATTAACAACTTCAGTTTGTCCATCAGTTTGAGGATGACATGTAGTACTAAAAAGCAGTTTAGTCCCCAACTTAGCCCATAAACATCTCCAAAAATGGCCAAGAAATTTACTATCACGATCTGAAACAATTGTATTTGGCACACCATGCAAGCGAATGATTTCACGAAAGAACAAATCAGCAATATTAGCAGCATCATCGGTTTTATGACATGGTATAAAGTGTGCCATCTTAGAAAATCTGTCCACAACAACAAATATGCTATCTCTCCCCTTCTTTGTTCTAGGTAAACCCAAAACAAAGTCCATGGATATATCCTCCCACGGAACGCTAGGTATGGTAAAGGCATATATAAACCATGAGGATTAAGTCGTGACTTAGCTTTTTGGCAAGTAGTGCAGCGGGCAACAAAACGCTCAACATCCCGTCTCATCTTTGGCCAAAAGAAATGCGTGGCTAGTACGTCCTCGGTCTTCTTGACGCCAAAGTGCCCCATTAGTCCTCCTCCATGCGCCTCCTGTAACAGCAAAAGACGAACGGAGCTAGCTGGAATGCATAGCTTGTTAGCACGAAACACAAATCCATCACTAAGGACGAATTTGTTCCATGTTCTACCATCCTTACAATTCTGCACTACTTCTTTAAAATCAGCATCATCCATATACAAATCTTTGATGGTCTCTAACCCAAAAATTTTGAAGTCAAGTTATGAAAGCATAGTGTAACGTCGAGACAAAGCATCAGCAATAACATTATCTTTACCCTTCTTGTGTTTGATAACATAAGGAAAAGACTCAATAAATTCAACCCACTTAGCATGTCGACGGTTCAGTTTAGCTTGACTACGAATATGTTTCAAAGATTCATGATCAGAATGTATAACAAATTCTTTGGGCCATAAATAATGTTGCCAAGTTTCTAAAGTCCGAACAAGAGCATATAATTCCTTATCATAAGTAGAATAGTTCAGACTAGGCCCACTCAATTTTTCACTAAAATATGCAACAGGTTTTCCCTCTTGTAACAACACTCCTCCCAACCCAATTCCACTAGCATCACATTCAAGCTCAAAAGTCTTATCAAAATTAGGAAGTTGGAGTAGGGGAGCATGGGTTAACTTATCTTTCAACATCATGAACGCATCCTGTTGTGCATCGCCCCAAACAAAGGGCACGTCCTTCTTTGTAAGCTCATTCAACGGCGCTGCAATAGACCCAAAGTCTTTGACAAAACGCCTGTAGAACCCAGCGAGACCAAGGAAACTCCTCACTTGGGTGACCGTTAGCGGAGTCGGCCAACTCGAAATCGCCTCAATCTTGGCGGGATCCACTTCAATGCCCTGCGCGGTAACAACATATCCAAGAAACGAAACTCGATCGGTGCAAAAGGTGCACTTCTCAAGATTACCAAATAAACGCGCAGCACGCAAAGCATCAAAAACAGCACGCAAATGATTCAAATGGTCCTCCAAAGATCTGCTGTATATGAGTATGTCATCAAAATAAACCACCACAAAACGTCCAATGAAAGCACGTAAAACTTCGTTCATTAATCTCATGAAAGTGCTAGGAGCGTTAGTTAAACCAAAAGGCATGACTAACCACTCATACAAACCAAACTTAGTTTTAAAAGCTGTTTTCCACTCATCTCCTAACTTCATTCGAATCTGGTGGTAACCACTACGCAAATCAACTTTAGAAAACATGGTAGAACCACTCAATTCATCAAGCATATCATCCAAACGTGGTATAGGGTGTCTATAACGGATTGTGATATTATTAATAGCCCTACAATCAGTACACATGCGGGAAGAACCATCTTTCTTAGGTACCAAAATAATTGGGACAGCACATGGACTAAGAGACTCACGAATATGACCTTTATCGAGTAATTCTTGAATTTGTCGTTGAATCTCTTTAGTCTCCTCAGGATTGGTACGGTAAGGAGCACGGTTCGGTAATGATGCACCGGGAATTAAATCAATTTGGTGCTCTATGCCTCGAATAGGTGGTAATCCCGGTGGTACAGCATTTGGAAAAACATCCGCAAACTCCTGCAAAATGTTAGCAATAGCAGGGGGCAAAGAGGGAGGCATATCCTCAAAAGAAAACAATACCTCTTTGCAAACAATGGCATAGCAAACAGATTCATTAACATCCAAATCAGTAATATCAGACTTGCTAGCAAGTAAACATGGATTGGTCAATTTAATTTCAGTAGAAACATTGTTGGGTGATACATTATTAGTCTTATGTTGCTGCACAAATTCCTTAGCCACAATCTGATTTTCACTCTTTTGCTGCTCCTGTCTTTTTGCTTTACTAGCTCTAGCAATATCATCTTTTAGAATTTGTTCAGGAGACATGGGTAGCAACGCAATTTTCTTATCATTATGAACAAAAGTGTATTGATTAGTGCTACCATGGTGTACAGAGTTTTTATGAAATTGCCATGGCCTACCCAATAAAAGAGAACATGCTTGCATAGGGACGACATCACAATCAACAAAATCAGCATATGCAGCAATACTAAAGTGCACACGAACAGTACGAGTGATCTTAACCTTGCCGCTATTGTTGAACCATTGGATGTAGTAAGGACGAGGATGTGGTCTCGTTGTGAGCGCAAGCTGCTCCACCATCTCGACACTTGCCAAATTGTTGCAGCTTCCTCCATCAATAATGATGCGTATAGACCGTTCTTTCACAACTCCCTTAGTGTGGAAAAGATTATGGCGCTGGTCTTGCTCAGCCTTAATTACCTGCACACTCAAAACTCGTTGAACAATTAACGAAGCATACCTATCCGCATCATCAGCAGCCATGCATTGTACATCTTGTTCACAGTCATTAGCGCCTTGTTCCTCGTGTGCAATAAGAGCCAAAGTCTCCTCATCAAAATCACTAGCGGAATCATATCCTCCATCTTCACAAGTAATCATCACACGCTTGTTTGTGCATTCACGTGCGTAATGACCCCAACCATCACATTTGCGGCATTGAATTTTGCTAGTGTTGCCCGTGGAAGCCATGGAAGATGAACTTGGTGTGGAACCAGCAGGAGTAGCCTTAAAGGAGGGTGGTGGTGCTGCCTTGCTTGACGTCTCTTTGCTGGGCGTGGTAGCAGAAGTAGAAGGGGGAAACGGGGTGCGCGTAGAACGTGCACGACCAGTCCATGATGTAGTCCGTCCTGCAGGGAAATTAGTCCGGGAAGCTTGCCTATCCTGCACTTCACGTTCGGCAATACAAGCAAGATGGAACAAACGGGTAATAGTATGATACTCCTTATACTCCAAAATGGTTTGAATTTCTTTATTTAACCTACCCACAAAACGTGCAAGCATAGGCTCAGTATCTTCCACAACACCACATCGAAGTAACCCAGTTTGCAATTGTTGATAATATTCCTCTACTGAATATTTGCCTTGTTTTAGTTGCTGCAGTTTTTGAAGCAAATCACGTTGATAATATGGAGGCACCCAACGAGTACGCATGGCAGTTTTTAAGAAGGTCCAAGTGGTGGGGATGACATTAGGATTGACTCTACAATATTCAGACCACCAAATAGAAGCAAACCCAGTAAATTCACAAACAGCAGCTCGAACACGTCTATCTTCAGGGTAATGTAAGCATGCAAAACGTTGTTCAGTTTCTAATTCCCATGTGAGATAAGCATCAGGATCATATCTACCCTCAAAAGGTGAAATCGTTAACTTCAGTTTAGCAACATGGTCATCCTCATGCAATACCTGATGGCGTGGTGCAGCATTACCATTACGAATGTGGGCACGCGGCCGACCAGGTGGTTGTTGCTGCACTTCTACTCCTTCATACTCGTCCTCACCCTCGTAGTCATCAAAGGGCTCATCGACAGCCGCAGCTACTCCAGAATTTTGGCCTTGCTCACGGGGTACACATTGAGCGTACCCAACATACCCAGGGCGACGAGGAGCAGCAGCTGGCGGTGGTGGAAGACGAGCGAGCAACTCGTTGAATTTGGCATCAAGCTTGGTATCAAAGGATTGCTCGAGGCCGGTTATCTTTTCAAGTGCCTCGCCAAGTCGTTTGTCGATGTCCTGCGTGTTATCCATCACAAGCTTGGCGAACTTAGTGTGTAACTCTTTGTTCGTCATGCTCTCCCATTCGTCACCCGAGCCTGACATGGTTAGTAGAAGACAGGAAACAAATCACAAGAATATGTTCCTATGAACTACTAGGTGGTGGTGGAAAGAATGCGTAATCCGTCAAACCAAAAGCAAAGCTCTTACAAGTTCTTACCAAGCAGCAGTAGGTGATTGGCAACAAACGCTGTCAAAACTCGTCGAAGATTAGATGAAGTGATTGCCAGGAGAGAATCACAACGCACGATGTAGAAATCTGTGGAGCTTTAGGAAGGCTTAGCAAGGATTAGCAATGATCCAATCAGGAATGCAAGTTGAATAAATGCTCAAAGACGGTACTGTGCTGGTCCTAGGCTAGACCGTTTTAGAGACGCGAGCCTATAACACCAACGACGTCACGACGTGGCAACAACAAGCAAACAAGCAAAAAGGAGAATCAACCGCGGTAACAAAAGCTGCACGAAAGAAGGGAAAACTTTTTTTTTTCAAATCGGCTCACGCTAGACCACAGACGGTCTCTGTGGTCGGGCGGACGATTTTTTTTTTCGATTTTTTTTTTTTACAAAACTGGTCATGCTAGACCACAGACGGTCTCTGTGGTCGGGCGAATTTTTTTTTTTTTTTTACAGTAGGGCGCGGAAAGGAACTAACCTAAGTTAACGAAAATAGAACAAAAGAACAAGAACCCTAACCCTAATCTGTGGTGGCGGCGTAAGCGACGGCTCGGTGGTGTGGCGGATCGGTATGCTCGTGCGAGGGCTTTTGGAGGCGGTGCGCTGCAAGAACGTGGCGGTGGCGGCACAATGTGAGCTTTGTGGATAGAGGTGATGGTGGCTGTTGTATGATGCGTGGAAGCGAAGGTAGATGCGAGCGGTGCGATGAGTAGATGGAGATGCGCGAGCAACGGTGGATGGTGTTGCCGGCGGTACAGGGTGGGGGGCGGCGGTGATCTGCAAGCGTACAAGTTGATGCAGCAGCGGCGATGACAAATTGTGCGAAGAACTCGAAACTCTACGGGACTAGACGCTAAGACCAGCAACTCGACACGACGATGCAGACGTGAACTCAACGATGCAATGCACTGAAAAGAAAATGCAATGGTTTAGATTGGTTCTAGGATGGAAGGATCTAACCTAATTATATTTTTTTTTGGTTTTTTCGTGGACTGTAGGTATGAAGAACAGATGCAATCTACACTAGTAAACTGTAAATCTCACCGATCAACCTGAAATCTGATACCACTTGATAGAGGCAAAGGTGTCCGATCTTTCGATGAGATGATACTATCGATTTGGGTGGCGTCGACGTTGACGATCCGACTACAAACGTGCGAGGACGCTGCGCCTTAGCAATCGCTACACCAACTCCGGGAAGGTTTATGACAGCGCCGTAGCACAATCGACCAAACCAACTAAGGTCTAATTCCTGCAGGCAATCGAAGAACAAGCAAGAACTAAGAATTGGCAATCTGAATATTGCAAATATGAATGATTAGAGATGAAAGTGGGGTTCCAAAGAGCGGTCTTGGTCTGGCCGATCTGGCACAAACGAAGTACGGCGAAGTTGCAGCGACGGCTAGCTAACTTTTGACTAAACAAAACCCAAGTCTAAAAGAAACCCTAGGTGTTGTATTTATGGGGGAAAAGAGGGGAAATTCGTGCTCCCATGGGTGGGGCCACGAAATCCAGCCTAAACCTCCTTTTCCCATCAATACGGACTCTAAAAACTGCCCACAAAGGGGTATGACGAAAATACATGGGCCTGGCCCAAAAATAAGGTGGCGCAGCACCTATAATAGGTCTTGGACGAAAATAATAAAGTGGTAACTTGTATAATTCGTCCAAGACTTCATTTGGCATTACGATGGCTTCAGGCTGCGGTAGACTCCCTCCGTGACAGCATCCTCTTCAGCACTTGCATTCCTGCTGCCAGCTCCATGGACGATCATGCTCCAATACTTGTCCATCAACTCCTCGCTAGGTCCATTATTCCTAAGTGTAACAAACACATCGGTTTTAGGCAGTAGCATATTCTCATGTATATTTGGAAAAGTTCCAAGAAACGAAAGTACCTGATAATTTAGTTGACGTGCACGAGCTCGAGTAATAGGTCCTTGTATTTGTGTAGTGGTAGGACTAGTGGTTGTAACTGTAGTTGGGATGTCCTCATCAGGTACAAAATCAACTCGACAAGAAAATAAAGTTTTTACGATCAGATCGTGGAGGCTAGTACATGAGCCATGAGTTTGATGACCATCTGAATAGTTGTGAAATTGTTCCACAGCTCACTCCGCCTATATATAATACCACAGCAAATGAGTATTTAAAAGGAAAACCGGCATTGATGGAAATATTTCCATCTATAAACCACGGCTTGTCGCGAAGGGTTTTCGACAGGTTCAAGGAATTGACTATGCCGAGACTTTCTCACCGGTAGCGATGCTTAAGTCGGTCAGGATTATGTTAGCCATAGCAGCCAATTTTGACTATGAGATATGGCAAATAGATGTCAAGATGGCTTTCCTTAATGGAAATTTAACCGAGGACATCTACATGGTACATCCGAGGGTTTTGTTAACTAGTCATCAACCTGTGCGGCTGCACGGGCTAGTTATTTGTTGAATATATTAAAAATACTTTTGGCAAGCTTATTATGACTCACCCGTATGTTGGAGAAAGATGTCTAGATTTCCTCTCAACATAACAGACTTTCCAATAGTTACCGTCATATTCCTAATTGATATATCGAATATATAACTAAGTTTTGTAGGAAAAGAGAACACACATTTATTAGTGTATCCAATACAGGTAAGGCATATTGATTTTTCCATAAGCCAATTAACCTTTTAAGTCTGACAAACTAATTTTTTTTAATTTTGAGATTGATATATTGATATATTGATATATACTTGGTATTGCATATGTTTACATTTTATGGGTAAACTTTGTCGAACAAAAAAAGTGCATGGAACACAATGTCTAAGCCTTATGTTGTTTTTAGAGGAGTGTGCAGTATTTTGATACTACAACGGAAAATAATATTGCACACCACTTTTCTTTAATATAGTGCGTAATGTTTTGGTAACACGGGGTAGAAAAAACATGTGCCAATCATATTGTGACAGCAAACGAACAAATATGAGGTGATAATATGCTGCCATCCTCACATGCCTAGAATAATATTACCGGGGTGGTCTTTTTTCGGAAAGAAAAAACTATGAACGATAGCACACACTTAGCATCACAAACACAATTATTCTCTTATTTTTTTTACCCGGTAGACTGACTTACAATCTTGCAACCTCGATACTACTAACCTTTAAAAAAAATCAAGCTCACAAATACTGGTACATCCTTCCACGTATCTGAAAGAACAACCAAAATCTTTTGTGTAGAACTCAAAATTACGCAGTTAACTGCACCTCCGGTATTATCTACTCCTTCGGTCCACCAATAGCAGCCACGTGTTTGTCTAAACTCAGGGGAACACCCATCAAATGGCCACAAAAAATAGAACACATTTATGTTGGTATTGAAGAGATTTGCAGTGCCAAATGTGACGGTTGGGAAGCTCATCTACGAACAAAAACCTGTTGTGGGGATGAATTTCCCTTGTGTCATGTGATATACACAGGAAGAAAAAAAATACTAATATAAGTTTTATCTTCCAAACAACATCTACAAATGAACAGTAAGCTAATGGGTATTTGAGAAAAAAAAATCTTTGGGTGTACGCATGAGAAGATATATGTTACCTGAAGTTGTAATGTTGTCAAGCAGTATCAACAGGGAGTAGACACCAGAAGAGTACAAATAGAAACCTCGTCAGAAGTACAACTTAATTTAATATTAGTTTCTACCAACGGGCTGAACTACTTTTGTAATCGTTGGTGGTCCTTGCGAGGAAATAAAATGGGCATAGGCCAACAAATTTAATAAACAACACTTAAATGATATGGAGAATATAAAAAGGTAATCAGTTGTTAATTGCATTGCATACCATGTTTAAATTTGATTCAGGTGTGGTACAGCCTATAAATTTGGGAGAAAAATCCTAAATAGAACAGGAGATCAACATGATCATGTAATCTAACAAAGGTCACTCCATGAAAATATGTACTTCTACTGCATAAGAAGAATTATGATGCTCATACTATTTGGGAGACCATAGAACCACTGAACATTGAAGACCGTCAGCTAATCTGACCAAATTCTAATCTTAAGCATGTAGTCCTACTCAACAAAATCGACATAAGGCAGCTGCCAGTGCGCCTATGATTATTCTTATCTTCATTTCATAAACTATGTGTCCTGCAGATTTGTTTTTGTTTACAAACTGTGCTAGAGACAAAATAAGCTGAATAAAAACATTCACTAAACCTTCAGCAAGGGTCCCATGCTGGATCAAGTGGAGAGAGAAGTTTAGTTGCACTGAGCGTCATGGACATACTTCAACACAGCGCCTCGCAGATTCTTCTAGAGAGTGTATCTTCCGGTGTTGGCATAGGCAATATCCCGATCAATGCGTGCATGCATGAAGAACCTGCTAGAACATTTTGAATATCCCCAACCAATTTATATCAGGAGCTCACCTCAGATTAGCGATGCCCGAGACAAAGAGAGGACGCAAGGCAATACTGTCAGAATGTTGTGTGATGGCCGTCGTGACTGCCGTGAAGGGGCACGGCAGAGGTGACTTCTCCATCATGCGCCGGCGACAGGATGTAGGATGGCTGGCATGTCAGGTATCTGTAGTGGCAAGGAATAGTAATATGTGGTAGTTGTGAGGGCATAGTAGGTATTTCATATATGAGGCCACCTTGTATCCCCTAGCTCTATATAAGAGTAGCTTTGTATCCGGTTGCAACAACAATGAAATAAATCCTAGTTTTATCTTCTTTATTTCCTGCAATTTACTTTATTTTAGTTCAGCAATTATCTAGTTTATCGATGCTTCCTCCCGAAATCCCCTCTTCTTCTTGATGTCGGAGACCGCCGGGTCCTGACAAAGTGGTATCAGAGCAGTTCGATCCGCCGGCCTGCTCCCTCCCTTCCCTCCCTCGTTGGCATAGGCAATATCCCGATCAATGCGTGCATGCATGAAGAACCTGCTAGAACATTTTGAATATCCCCAACCAATTTATATCAGGAGCTCACCTCAGATTAGCGATGCCCGAGACAAAGAGAGGACGCAAGGCAATACTGTCAGAATGTTGTGTGATGGCCGTCGTGGCTGCCGTGAAGGGGCACGGCAGAGGTGACTTCTCCATCATGCGCCAGCGACAGGATGTAGGATGGCTGGCATGTCAGGTATCTGTAGTGGCAAGGAATAGTAATATGTGGTAGTTGTGAGGGCATAGTAGGTATTTCATATATGAGGCCACCTTGTATCCCCTAGCTCTATATAAGAGTAGCTTTGTATCCGGTTGCAACAACAATGAAATAAATCCTAGTTTTATCTTCTTTATTTCCTGCAATTTACTTTATTTTAGTTCAGCAATTATCTAGTTTATCGATGCTTCCTCCCGAAATCCCCTCTTCTTCTTGATGTCGGAGACCACCGGGTCCTGACAAAGTGGTATCAGAGCAGTTCGATCCGCCGGCCTGCTCCCTCCCTTCCCTCCCTCGATTCGTCGATTCTTCCTCTCGATCCGTCGCACCGGCGATTTTCCCTTCCTCTTCTCTTTCAATTCCGATCCGCAGCGATGGCGACCACGCCGTCCTATTTCCCCTTCTTTCCCACTCCATATGCCATTGCTTCCCCACACCACACCCAAATCCATGGCGGCTACCACTACCCGCATCCCGCCGCCGCCTACCCAGCACCCCCGCCTGGATTCGTACCCGTCCCGGCTAACACCACCCCAATCCACCACCACCGGCCTGGATTCGTCCCCAGCCCGGCGTACGCGCCACCATCCCCTGTCCCCTATCCGCCTCCCGCTCAGGCGTACGGCCCGTTCGGGTATTACCCCGCCGCCGCCACCCCATCTACCGCCGCCCCACTCGCTGTTGCTGCCACCCCACACGCCAACTTCTCCTTCCCCAGCACAGCGGAGAACAGCGACCTCGTCTTCCACCGCGCGACTCCCGAATTCAGGTGTCAGGACAGCAAGACGGCGGAGGACGGCAGCGCGCCCCCGCGCCAGGACTTCGCTTTACACACCGAGAAGAGCGGCAGCGCGACCGCGCGCAAGGACTGCGCTTTGCTGCTCGGTATGACTGGCAATGATTGCCTCTACGCCAACGCCTTCGACTGCAGTCCGGAGATGACATCAACGGACGCCGCCGCAAGCATCGTCGGGGGCTCTTCCGCGTCAAGCACCACAACTGCCCCGTCTCCAGTCTTCGCGTGTGCTACCGCGACCGAGGACTTCTCGTTCAACCTCGTCGACACCACGCCGCCGCACCACCCGCGGGCAGGTACCAACCCCCTGGTAAAGCAATCCTTTCCGCAGCTACAACGCGAGCTCCTCAAGATACATGCTCGACTGGATCAGCAGCACGCACAGGAACAATCTGCCTTGGACGCCATACAAGGTGAGCTCGCGCAGCTCACAGCCATGGCTTCCCAGCTCGCAGTTTCTATAGGCAAGCGTTCAACTTCAGCACATATCAGCACGCCCACAGCCTCTGCATCCAGTGCTTCCTTTCTTGCTCCACATGTGTTTGGTGAAATGCCAATACCAAACTTTGGCCATGGATCGCCTATTATAGCACCTAGATATGAGAACTGTTGCTTTGGGTATTCAAATCCGGTTCAGAATTCTTGTGTGCAAGGTGGAAGCACCAACCTGAGTGAGCAACATATTGATGGACTGCCTCACCATTATGGCTTCGATAATCTCAAGCGCCAAAGTCTGTTCCTCGCAGATGGTACAGAGCACAGCTACTATGCGCTGCCAGGAAATTATCCTCTAGAGCAAGCTATGCCTAAGCCATTGTTCTCGAATGAGTCTGTAGGTGTGGTCGCTAGCAATCCTGGGCGGCAACCATATGAAGAAGCACAAAAAGAAGGTGAACCTCTTCTCAGATGTTTAACCAAGGTACTAGAAACTGAACACACTAGTGCTTGTCTGAACATTACTTCGGATGTGTGCGATTTGTCGTTTGAGCTGCAGCAACAAGATGAAGAGAGGGTATACAGTTCTCCTGTTATAAAGGCCTTTAATTCATCTACCACAAGGTCCAGCCAGCTCAACATTGAACATAGTATGAGAGAATTGAGGCTGCTATGGGATCCAGGAGCTTTACTGCCTCTCATGTCAAGCACGACCCAGCATTACAGTCCAGCTTTACAGCCTGCATCGGAGGCAACAGCTCAAGGAAGAAGAGATGCGACAGCTGTGTACAAAGTCTTGATACTTCAGCTACCAATGAGCGCAAACTCTCATGTTTGGGATCCCGGAGTTAAAATATTCTTGTGCAGCTGGTTGATTATCTTGCAAGAATGGAGTGCTACTGATACACAATTCCCTTACACCCATATTACTTCTGTAGCAGCACATGCAGTAGATGTAACTCCACTTCTCGGTTTCAAAGCCAACAACACTGCTGGATCTGGGTCACGGCTGATTCCCATGTGCTCAATGAAACTGCCAATGAATGTGCAAGAGGCTTCCCATGTGCTCAAGCAAATGCCTGTATATGGTCTGTATGAAGAAGACACTTGTCTGAATTGCATGGAGAAACAACTTGCCAGGCGTTTCCACAAGGCATCCGACAATGCATTCAGTGAACAGCTAAGAGATCCACAATTGAAAGTGTTGGTAATTATTGAGAGAAGAAAAGAATGGGATCCAGGAGCTACAGAATTCCCTTTTCTGTTTATTACGTCTGCTGGTGCTACAGAATCGCAGGTCACAGATGTCTTTAAACCTGAGTTTACTTGCAGCGGTGAGACTCCAAAGTTGTTGAATTCCTGGGTGAACTTAAAGAAGATGATACTTTGGCCTTGCTGCAAGCTTCAAATAAGCACTCCTTCAAAATTGTCCATGCAATCATTATGTGAAACCATATCAGTGAAAGAAGAAAAGGATGCTACTCCTATGCACATGATAATGGTCTTGCATTTAGAGGAAGTAACAGCAGGAAAAGAGGGAGCAGCTCTATACCAAATCTCAATAATTCAGTCGCCAATGAGAAATACTACTCACGTGTGGAATCCAGGTATTGACTCGCTCCTGTTGGTGTACATTTGGCTGCACATACACAAGACCCAGCTAGTGAACTGTACTAGTACGGCTACCCAGAGTGCCAAATGGACTAGCACATCACCCAATAGTATTGCATCATCTGAATATGCATATTCCTTAGACTTTCATTATGATCAGTGGGAGTTTTTCAATCAGCAAGATGTCCATGAGAATTACAGTGCAAAGCATTTGCGGCTATCTTTACAGAAATATCTTCTGATCAAGGAAATGGATATTATCTTTAGTACATTTCGTCCTCCTTGATACACTGAATGAGTCCAGAAGGATAAATTGTCAAGGATAAAAGTTTCTGTAGAAACTTATCCATTGGTGACCAATGGCTTCAGGGGGGGAGTAATGTCAGGTATCTGTAGTGGCAAGGAATAGTAATATGTGGTAGTTGTGAGGGCATAGTAGGTATTTCATATATGAGGCCACCTTGTATCCCCTAGCTCTATATAAGAGTAGCTTTGTATCCGGTTGCAACAACAATGAAATAAATCCTAGTTTTATCTTCTTTATTTCCTGCAATTTACTTTATTTTAGTTCAGCAATTATCTAGTTTATCGATGCTTCCTCCCGAAATCCCCTCTTCTTCATGATCCTCTTGATATTCTCTGGGCTCTCTCGGTCATTTGATTCAGAAGCATGGCCATCACGGAGTTGTCCAGCTAAGTGTTAGTCGAGAGGATCCAAATCACGGATGAGATGAGAGTTGAGCTATTAAAGGGATGACAATAACTCGCATATAGCTTGACAAGGTATATCGTAAGCCAAATGGGAATTGGACAAAAGTCACATTAGAAAGGTTCGACGTGTGGTCAATTGGCGGTTGTATGACTTAACTGTTCTCGAGAGCCGACATGTTCTGCTAGGAGCCATGTTGTCATGTAATCAGTTGTTAGTTAGACTCAACTGTGCCCAGGTTACCGTGAGCCTGCAAGGCCACACGAACTGGATCTAGCAGGATGTCGTCCGACTAACAATAAGCTGGCTAGGTTAGACCGAACCCGGACAAGGACTGGGTCAACGAGTTGGACTCGTGTGACTAAAGTTTAGGGTTTCAGTAAGTGGGCGGCAAGAGTAGTGAGCCCACCGGTACTCTCCTATATATAGTGGAGAAAGTGGCATGCGTTGAAAGATGGTTGGACCATTCCATGGACCGGAAACCCTAGCCATGATCTCCACCAGTCCTGGAGCCGACGAATCGGATCTAGCAATCAGTTGCCGGTGCTCCACCTCGTACGTGTGGCTACCGTCAGACGTATTGTATCATCAACACTAGGAAGGCGAGTTCACGGGACGTGATCGGCACTGCCCTGACGCGTGTCATCAGATTCTGCACCCGCGCGTCTAGTGGTAATCTGTGTGGCCTAATTCCTCGACTAGATCTTGCATGTTGCGTAAGACAATTTTTGTTTGCAAGCGTTGCATCTCTACGTGAACCAAAATCATTCACCTGCAAAATTATCCTACATGGGAGATAGCTCCTAGTGGAGGGCTTAATTTGGATAAAATTATCCTACATGGGAGATAGCTCCTAGTGGAGGGCTTAATTTGGATAAGTAGGTAATGGCAGCAACATATTTGTGCGTAACGACAATTGGATTTCTCGGGCGAGTTCTCAGCACCCGCTTGGTCACCTTCCTGGCGCCGATGTGGATCGAGTGTAGGAACTGTGATGTAGCCCAACCCAACGTCACCTGATGTAGGGTGTTGCCCGATCTTCACAGATTTGAGGCGGGGAAGAGGATAAACACGAAGAACACGGAGGTGGAAACGAAGAACATGAGGGGAAAAAAGGGCAAATCGTGGGGATAACTCGCGAAGCCTACAAGGGAGAATCACCCGGCAACAAACCCCCAATGGAGCAGCCTCCGGATCCCAAAACCCAAGTCAACAACACGCTTAATGAAACCGATTTCTCTTACCGGCCGGTCCACCGATCCAATAGAATCACCGCAGTGAAAGATTGGTTTGCACTACTAGAGACACCTAAGTGAAAGAGTAGCTACAACAAGAGATTCATCATCCTCCTCGGAGGAACCCATCACGGGAAGGAGCAACGCTCAACTCTAGTTCATTCTTCTCTACCTCTAATGGGAAAGGGGGAAAGCTATTTATAGTTTAGTACAAAAAGGGGCTGAAAGGTGGGGGTCCGGCCTGGGGGCCGGCCTGGGCCGGCCTGGAGGCCGGCGACGTCTGGAGGTGGCCCGGCCTGGTGGCCGGCCTGGGCCGGCCTGGAGGCCGGCGTCGTCTGGAGGGGTGCCGGCCTGGGGGCCGGCCTGGGCCGGCTGGGAGGCCGGCTGGCTCTGGTGGGGTGCCGGCCTGGGGGCCGGCCTAGGCCGGGCTGGAGGCCGGCCTGCCTGTCTTCGCCTCCTTCTTCCTCTCCTTGTCCATGACGCTTCCTTCTCCTCATCCACGCGTAGGCCTTAGTTGATTGGAGTCCATGGAGTTCCTTGCCACCCTTTGGAGTCCTTGCTGGCTTGTCGTACGTTGGAGTGCTTGACATGGTGTAGTCGTTGGGTTGGCCTACATCATCTCCCCCTCCTTCGAAAAGCGTCGTCCACGACGCTAGCACGTCCTCATCGAGTGAAGGAGATAGATGTCTCGACGTTGAAGTGGAAGTCACCATGCCACTATTGATACCTATACGCACCAAAGACCAAGCAAAATATGTGTGTGCATGATAGAGGAGCACATCATTGACGACATGTCCAAATTTGTTCATAACACCATTAGCACAACACAAATATATGGAATGGAATACAAATGCAAGGTCATTGTGCAAACAACTCGTCCAAACATCCTCAAAATGTGGGAACACAAAATCTCCAATAAAATTTGAGAAGGCTAAGATAGCTATCTCATTTTGAACCATATGATGTTCATTGCATTGAAAGCATCGAAAAGATAGGTTTGTGAACCACACAAGGTGAGAGAGGCTCTTATCATCGCCATCATGGGTGCAACCAAAGCAAATAGAAGAGCAAGTGTTCATCAATTTTGTTGCAACACCAAGAAGACAACATCCAAAGGTCTCATGACAAGACATGCTCAAAATATTATTATGGTTGCAAACAAGCCATCGGAAAGAACAATTGTTCATCATACTTTTTGCAACACATAAATCATTTACAAGGAGGATCAAGGGAGCATGAATGTCACAAAGGAAAACCAAAGCACTCACATGTTTGCACGCGAACCAAAGGAAAGAGCAATTGTTCAATTTGTTCGATGCAAAACATGAAAAAGGAAATAGAGGTTGGTCGGAGGCACAACTCTCATGGAAAATGCTCTCAAGAGCTCTTTTTGTCAATTCATGCTCAATTGAGGTTGACATTATGAAGCGTGAGCCATTACACACGAAATTCCATAAAAAGAAATTGTGTGCATGGTACATGAATGCATCATCCATTATGACGCATCTATCCATTTGCACATCACCAAACACACCAATATAAAAATGAATGTATGACAAATGTGAGTGGTCAATATGCAAAAGGAAGGGTAAATTCTCAACATGGCAAAAGGAAGAATCTCCAAATTTTGAGAAAGCTATGGGGGCAATCTCATAAGATCATATCAACATTATTGCAAACCAAACATTGTAAAGAGAAATTGTTCAACTTCTTGGATGCAACAATGGGAGAAAATTCGAAAGATTCATAGCAAGGCATGCATGTGGTAAGATCATCACACATAGGAAATTCCACATGATCAACATTGGTTTGGAACAAGGTATCACATGGGAATATGAACGAAGCATATGTGACATCAAAAGGATCATCCATAGCATGCAAGCAATCACAAGTCATCATGTCCACTAGTGGGATCATGGCATCATCAACACCCATATGCGTACCTTTGTAGTCCCGCTCATGAGAAGTAGGTGTTGTGGTAGAGGTAGCGGCGTCCATGTAGCCGACTTGTACATCTTCATGTAAGCATGGGGTGGCATCGACTTCATCCTCCATGTACATCTTCTCCATCATAGGCACCATTATGTCGAGGCTTGGCGTCTCATCATCCATGGAACCTAGTAGAACATGAGAGAACACACTAGAGGTAGAGGGTAAGTTGTTAGAAATCGAAATGGCCTCACTTGACCTATCAACTACCTCTTCCAACTCAAGTGGTGTATCGCTCATTCCCTCAAAATGGAAGCACTCAATCTCGCATATGGTGGGGGCACTCAACTCACTTGCACTCTCACTCAAGTGGGCTAGGTGGCTCTCATTCTCACATGGGATTGGTACCATCTCATCATTCAAGCACATAGGGATAGGCTCGGTATGCTCAACTCCATTCGCCGCCTTGGTTGAAGGGACACTCCCATGCTCAACCTCTTCACTTGGCTCGCCGTCACAAGTGGTAGCCTCTTCAATGATCGCCTCCTTGGTCGAAGGGAAAATCCCATGCTCGACCGTCTTCTCGCCATCCTCATGGTCACCATCTTGTAGAGGTGTGGACAATAAGCTCGGTGAAGAGTCATGTGAGGGCTTGAAGAACTTGGATAAGCCGGCGATGAAGTCCTCGCGGATGGTCTTGAGCTCGGCTTGCTCGATCTCGAAGTCGGCGTCGAGCTTGGTCTTCAACTTGTCGAGGTCGGTTTGGAGTTTGAGAAACATGTCCCGGTCCTTCTTGGAGTGTGATCTATTCTTGGACGCCCTTTTGGTGGTGGCACGCGGAGGAGGCTCCATTTGATGTGTACTTGCCGCCATCTTGTATGTAGATGTAGACGCGTGATGGCATGGCCTTGAGTAGCTTGAGTCCTCATAGTGGCGTCGATGATGATCATGAGTAGACGTACGCCGATGAAGATCCTTGGAGTTCCTTGATGAAGACTCGTGTGCATAGGCACTTTGCGTTGGCCGCCGTCTCGAGGGTGAGGTAGCTTGACGTCGAGGAGGAGGGCGTGTCTCCTTGTCCTCTAGGCGAAGATGCCTTGAGCTCCGTCTCCTTGAGCTTGTAGGTTCTTGACGGCGGTGGCGCTCTTGAGTTCTTGGTCTTGAGGATCGCCGAGGTGGGTACTCATCATCGGAGTCGTCATCAACAAGGTGTGTAGAGCCTCGTGGAAGATCCTTGACGTGCCTTGAGGAGCCGTAGTCGATGTAGGGTTCCACCACCTCATTGGAGTTGTAGTCGAAGTAGTGGTCCACCATGCTGTTGATGCTTGAAGGCTCGAAGTCGGTGTAGCACTCCATGTCGTGGACGGTTGCGGCATCATAGTCGTAGTAGTGGTGGTTCTCCGCCATGTAGTCCATGCTCGTGGAGGTGTCGTCGATGTCGAGGTCCACCATATCATCCATGCTTGGGGCGCCGTAGTCGTTGTCGCTCATGATGTCATCCATGCTTGGCGCGCCGAAGTCGTTGTCGCTCATCATGTTCTCATCATCATGGCCTCCATAGGATGCTCCGCTCTCACTAGACATGGTCAATCACAAGACAAGTGTATATATATGTGGAGTAGGAGGAACTAAGAAACCAACCTCACCTAGTAGATAGTATTGGAACTAGTGGACCATGCCAAGAGAAACCGATACACAAGAATGCGGGTGACTTGAATTTCAAAGATCCAAACGCAACTCCAAAACACACACGGCTTATGAGTGGATAGGTATGAAATGTGGAAAGCAAATGGAACAACCGGAAACCAAGATATTGTAAAGGCAAGTAGAGAACCACGATGACCACAAAGCAAATACAAGTCGATCTCAAAGGATAGGAGTGAAGCACATAGAAACACACGCTTTGAAAAGTGGGACTTGTGCAACCAAAATGAGCTAGTGATGGACCTAGCGAAGACTAAAGCTCAAGTTACACAAGTGCAAGAGAAACCAACTCGATTGCAAATTATTGGTGGGCTACAAGATTTACACAAAGATACCACACCTACAAATTTTTCATCGAGCTAGCGCGACCTACAAGAGATATGGCATTGAGGCTCTTTCTTTTTATTTGCTCTCTTTTGATTCTTTTTCTATTCTCTTTTGGCCTCTTACTCTCTTTTTCTATTTTGCCTCTCACTTTGCTTGCCAACAACAACTATATGAACTAGCGCATACAAGTTTTGCTCGGAACACTAAGAGGTATCAAGTGTGCAAAGCCCAAGCAATCATGGATGAGCTAGTCTCAATAGGTAAGATAGGCACAAATGGCTTGGCTAACAAGTGATGCAAGGTGGGAGAAGGTTCGGGGATGTTATACCTTTCGTCGGCGATCTTCACCCGTTGGAGTGGAATGTCCCTTCCTTGTTCACGAAATATGGTGGCAATAGATGATGGATCAACCGCCGTGGTGATGTAGAGCTTGTCCGTAGCTTCGATTAGAGACGAAAATCACCAAAAACGGAGTCCGGAGTGAAAAGTTATGGCCAAAACAAAATTTCAGCAGGGGAACCGGCCTGGGGGCCGGCCTAGGCCGGGCTGGAGGCCGGCGGCTTCTGCCGGGGGTCCGGCCTAGAGGCCAGCCTAGGCCGGGCTGGAGGCCGGCTGACACTACCTTTCCGGACGCGAAAATGGGCGATTTTGGGCGGAAAACGGCCCGAAAAACACCAAATCGGAGGGGAAATCAACGGAATTTGGCCATGGTAACGTAAAGGAAGGTAGATCAACAAGTATAGCAATGGATCCACGGATCAAAACCTACCAAAACTCACAAGAATCTCAGATCGAACCAAAAGCAATTTGAGGCTATTTTTGGTGGAAATTTTCGAAATTAGCAAAATCAAAGAAAATTTTTGTGGATATGGGGGTGGAAACAAAGGCAAATCCGTGGCAACCCTTGCTCTGATACCATATGATGTAGGGTGTTGCCCGATCTTCACGGATTTGAGGCGGGGAAGAGGATAAACACGAAGAACACGGAGGTGGAAACGAAGAACATGAGGGGAAAAAAGGGCAAATCGTGGGGATAACTCGCGAAGCCTACAAGGGAGAATCACCCGGCAACAAACCCCCAATGGAGCAGCCTCCGGATCCCAAAACCCAAGTCAACAACACGCTTAATGAAACCGATTTCTCTTACCGGCCGGTCCACCGATCCAATAGAATCACCGCAGTGAAAGATTGGTTTGCACTACTAGAGACACCTAAGTGAAAGAGTAGCTACAACAAGAGATTCATCATCCTCCTCGGAGGAACCCATCACGGGAAGGAGCAACGCTCAACTCTAGTTCATTCTTCTCTACCTCTAATGGGAAAGGGGGAAAGCTATTTATAGTTTAGTACAAAAAGGGGCTGAAAGGTGGGGGTCCGGCCTGGGGGCCGGCCTGGGCCGGCCTGGAGGCCGGCGACGTCTGGAGGGGGCCCGGCCTGGTGGCCGGCCTGGGCCGGCCTGGAGGCCGGCGTCGTCTGGAGGGGTGCCGGCCTGGGGGCCGGCCTGGGCTGGCTGGGAGGCCGGCTGGCTCTGGTTGGGTGCCGGCCTGGGGGCCGGCCTAGGCCGGCTGGGAGGCCGTCCGGCTCTGGTGGGGTGCCGGCCTGGGGGCCGGCCTAGGCCGGGCTGGAGGCCGGCCTGCCTGTCTTCGCCTCCTTCTTCCTCTCCTTGTCCATGACGCTTCCTTCTCCTCATCCACGCGTAGGCCTTAGTTGATTGGAGTCCATGGAGTTCCTTGCCACCCTTTGGAGTCCTTGCTGGCTTGTCGTACGTTGGAGTGCTTGACATGGTGTAGTCGTTGGGTTGGCCTACATCATCACCACCATATCAAGCATTCCAACATATGCCATGTCACCACGGACGTCAAAGGTGAACTCAATCCTCTCTACGAACCTCAATGCGTTGCCTGTGGATGGTATACTACTTGACCATCGACCCTCTTGCATTCATAGGTTTGACATGGTTACTACGGAGCCGAGGGGAGATGCAAATGATGCCCAAGAGTCGAAGCCATCCAAGGTGTACGCATGGAAGAGGAGGAAGAAGCGGAGATGAAGACGAAGAAAAAGCCAGTCATGCCGGCCCCAGGCCGGGCACCCAGCCGAAGCCGCCGGGCACCCAGCCCAAGCCGGGCACCCTGCCGAAGCAGCCAGCCTGAGGCCGGCCTCAGCCCAGCCAGGCCGGCCTCCCAGGGACTGCCCTTGTATCCCTTCCCACCTACCCCTTTGTGGTCAAACCTATATATAGGCACCTACCCCCTTCAGATCTAGACATGTAATAGGATAGAATTGGACTAGACACTTGGGCTTGTGCTCATCCCTCCCTTTGTGGAGAAGATCCCCTTGTGGATTCAAGGCTCCTCCTTAGATGTATCTATTGGAGTGAATCAAGGCCCCTCTTTGCGCGGAGTCTCTCTCGTGTGTGATTCTACTTCACCGTCTCTCACTCACGAGATTCTACCTCGCGCTCACCGACCTTTCACGTAGGGATTCTGCCTCGCGGTCTCTCCCTTGTGTGACTCTATTGGGCCGGTTGGACCGATCGGTGAGTGCAACGCGTCAATTGTATCGGGTTTGTGTTCTAGTGTTCTTCGTGTTCCTCGTGTTCTTGCGTGCGTTCGTCCCCTCGTTCGTCAATCCGTGAAGATCGGGCCACCCTAGAGGGCTTAGCCCGCATCATATGGTATCAGAGCTTTAGGTTGCCACGGATTTGACTTGTTTCCCCCCAATTCCCCCAAATTTTTCTTTGATTTTGCCAATTTCGAAAATTTCCATGAAAAATAGCCTCAAATTGCTTTTGGTTCGATCTGAGATTTTAGTGCGTTTTGGTAGGTTTTGATCCTTGGATCCATTGCTATACTTGTTGATCTACCTCCCTTTGCGTTCCCATGGCCAAATTCCTTTGATTTCCCCTCCGATTTGGTGTTTTTCCGGCCGTTTTTCCGCCCAAATCGCCATTTTCGCGCCCCGGGAAGGTCAACCCGACAGCCCGGCCTCAACCCGGCCTCCACCCAGCCTGGCCGGCCTCCCACCCGAGGCGCCCGGCCTCAGCCCGGCCTAGGCCGACCTTCCTGCAAATCATAAAATTTTGTTTTGGCCATAACTTTTCACTCCGGACTCCGTTTTTGGTGATTTTCGTCTCTAATCGAAGCTACGGACAAGCTCTACATCACCATAGCGGTTGATCCATCATTTATTGCCACCATATTTCTTGAGCAAGGAAAAGGCATTCCACTCCAAGGGTGAAGATCGTCGACAAAAGGTATCCCCAATTCTTCTCCCACCTCGCGATCTCTCCCTTGTGTGATTCTATTGGGCCGGTTGGACCGACCGGTGAGGGCAACGCGTCAATTGTATCGGGTTTGTGTTCTTGTGTTCTTCGTGTTCTTCGTGTTCTTGCGTGTGTTCGTCCCCTCGTTCGTCAATCCGTGAAGATCGGGCCACCCTAGAGGTCTTAGCACGCATCAAACTATTACTACTGGATGGTCAAGGCTGGGATGAAGAGAAGTTGAGGTCGACATTTTCGAGGTAGATGTTATTGATATTTTGAAAATTCCCATGGGTCGCGCTGGATTAGAATATTATCTTGCATGGAACTACACCAAAAAGGGAACTTCGGTGTATGTCGGCATACCATCTGGAGGAGCAGCTCAAATCTCTCCAAGCTGGCCGTGCAAGCACCTTTGTGTCCTGTGATGATCATAAGGGTGGCTGGCTTTATGGGCTGTGAATGTTCTTGGAAAGGTGAAGGTACAAAACTGGCGGTTGATCTCCAACGGCTTGGCCGTAGGGTGTAGGCTATGAACTGCAGAGAAGTGGCATATCAAGGAGGGTGTGCTCTGTGCAGAGAAACGTTGTTACATAGATTATTGGGATGCCCTCACTTGTCGCGTGTGTGGGAGTCTTAACGGATCAGACAGGGTTGCAGCTATCTCCTAAAGATAAGTCGTTGGATGCTAGAATGGTTTGGTACCCTTGATGACAAGGTGCTACAAATGGTCTTGATGGCTATATACCAGATTTGGCAAGCTCACAATGACGCAAGAGATGATGGCAGGATTGAAGATCCACTCCACACAGCCAGAAGTGCTTTTCTTGCTGGATGAATGGATGCAAATGCGTTCCGCACCATCTATGCCCCGGCCAGCAAGGGACTGGCTTCCACCACCACAAGGCTGGTTAAAGGCTAATGATGATGGTGCCTTTGTTTCTGGTGACGAAATTGGAGGAGGGGGTGTGGTCGTCCTCCGTGACCACAATGGAAGCTTTCAATGCTGGGGCTTGCCATTTTTTCCCTTCAGTTTCTGACCCAGAACGAGCAGAGTTGCTGGCTTGTCGAGGAGCACTAGAGCTTGCCAGGGAGATGGGAGTGGATAAAGTGGCACTGGAGACAGACTGTTAGCACGGTGACGAAGCTGCTAAGGAAGGAGAAGGACAGATCGGTCCATGGTCCGCTCATTGAGGAGATTAAGGCGATGCTTTAGGAGTACGGTGAATATTCAGCAAATCATACACGCCGCTCTTGTAATGAAATCGTGCATAAGTTGGCTAAAGATGGCTGCGAGATAAATTGTACAAGACTTGGCTTGGTGTACTTCCGGGGTACATTGTGAACCGAGCAGTTGATTTAAGAAAAAACTGTGAGCACGCAGGCTGCAATTCTACAACTGAATTTTAGTGTTGGCCACTGTGAGAATGCAAGGTAATGTGGAAAATACTCCATCAGCAGAAAACACACGGTTTAAGATGTAACAATCAGCACATAAAACATATCTGTGACAATTTATATATGTATATCATACGTGCACTTAGTACAAGAATGTCACCATTTTGTAAAATTAAGAACAGTGATGGTTGCAAAGTTTTGAATATTGGAGAATTCTAAGCAAAAGCGCCGCACGCCAGGTCCTATCGTGCGGCGGGCGCGCTGAGATTAGCGCTCACTAATCACGCGGCCCAAGCGAGTCAGCAGTTTTGGAGAGCCAGCGACATATTGACCCGACGTATATTTCCTATACTTTTTTTTTCTCCTGGAAACGCACAGGTATTCCCCATCTCTCATCTGAGCTGAGGTCGTGGGAGTCCTGGATCTCCGTCGCCGTGAGAGCTCTCGCCGGAGCTGCCGGTCTCCCTCGCCGGATCCGCCGGTCTCCCTCGCCTCTGTTGCGATTTAGGCGGCACGCCGAGACCTCCTACGTCGCTGCGAGAGCTCTCACGGGAGCCACCATCCTCCCTCGCCGCTGCTGCAAGTGGGGCGACACGCCGAGACGCCCTATGTCGCAGCGAGAGCTCTCGCCGGCGCCACCGTCCACCCTCGCTGCTACTTCAACCAGGACTACACACTGGGACGCAGATGAGCATCCGAATCCCCTCCCCAGTCTCCGCTCAGCTTGCGTTGAATGGGGTTGGGTTTTTTTCCGGTGGGCAGTGGGGTTGGGTTTTTTTCCGGTGGGCTGACGGGGAGATCCCGGTGGTGATTTGGCTGTTACTCGTCGATTCGTCGCCACCGCGCCGAGACCTCCGCCGGACGGTAAGCTTCATGTGATTCTCCCCTCACATGTGATGTAATTCCATCTCCACGTTGTGGCCTCAGCAGTTTAGGCACACATAGGAGGAGGTGAAGGGTGATGTCATGCTCTAATTTTGCACTGCTGATATCATGTTGATGATTGGAGTAGTTTCTCAGGCACCGGAGTTCAAGGTGGGGTGGGCTATGTTTATCCTCAGATGCTGGAGTTGGAGGTGGCGAGGTGTTGACTTTGTGTGCCTAGTTTTCACCGGTGGAAATCATGTCAGCCGGAGGTGGTAATAGGGCTCTTTTTGCTTTGTTTTCTACAAGGGGGATTTGATGTTCTTTCTGTGATTTTAGAAGGGGCTAGGTTTCGAGCCATATGGTATTTAACTTGTCAACCGGAAACACGTTACTTGGCAAGTAGGCACTATGAACTTGGCAAGCATGCAGTACAAACTTGGGAGCAGGCAAGTGCACTTGTGTTGGGAAATATGGTAGCTAGTTTTTAACCACTTGGTAGCTATTTATTATAAACCTGGTAATTATTTCAAAGAATCTCGTAGCTAATTATAAATAACTTGGTAGTGGTTTTCTAACATAACCTAGTAATTGTGTTGTGGAATATGGTAGCTAGTTCTAAACAACCTGATAGCTATTTCTAATAACCCTGGTAATTTTTTTGCGGAATCTGGTAGCTAGTTCTAGACAACTTGGTAGCCGTTTTCGAATGCAAATACGGCAGCTAGTTCTGAACAACCTGGTATTTATTTATAATAAACCTGGTAATTGCTTTTGTGATATCTGGTAGCTAGTTTTGCTGCTCTGCTCAGAAAAACCTAGTATTTGCTTCTGTGGAATCTTGTAGCTAGCATCATGTGCTTCTCCTCTCACATGTGATATAGTCCCTCCTCCCCACTGTGACATCGACATTTTTGGCACACACGGGAGGAAGGTGAAGAGTGATGTCATGCTCTTATTTTGCACCGTTGGTATCATGGTGATGATTACAGTAGTTTCTCAAGCGTCCGAGTTAGTGGTAGTGTCACGATGACTTTTTTGTGCGTGGTTTTCACCGGTAGATTTCGTGTCATCTGGAGTCGAAGGTGGTTATGGGGCACTTTTTTGCTTTGTTTTGTACCATGGAGACTTGATGTTCTTTGTGTGATTTTAGAGGAGAGGTTCCACTTGAAGGTTTCCCGCCATATGATATCGAATGTGGCAACCACAAACACATTACTTGACAAGTAGGCAGTGGGAATTCGCCAAGTAGGCACTATGAACTTCGCAATGTTGGGAACAAGCAAGTATAATTGTGTTGGTGAATCTGGAATCTAGTTCTAAATAACTTGGTAGTTGCTTCCTTATAAACCTGATAATATTTTTGGAGAATCTGATATCTAGTCCTAAACATTTTGGTAGTTGTTCCTAATACTACCTGGTAATTGTTTTGGATAATCTGGTAGCTAGTTCTAAACAATCTGGTAATTGTTTCTGATAAATCTGGTAATTGTTTTGCTAAATCTGGTAGTTAGTAGTCAACAACTTGGTAGTTATTTGCAATAAACCTGGTAGTTGCTTTGTTTAATGTGGTAGCTAGTTCAAAATAACTTGGTAGCTGTTTCTAGTAAACCTAGTAGTTATTTTAGGAAGCCTGAAACTAGCTCTAAACTACGTGATAGTTATATTTTGAAGACATGAAAGTTGTTTCTAAACAAGATGGTAATTTGTATTTCAAACCCGATAATACGATAATTTAATTTTACACTTTTTGAGAATTATATGATAACCTTGATCTATTAACATGATATTTGGTGTTCTCAATGTATTGGTACAATTGTATAGTTCATCTTTTTCTCCCCTTATCCTTTCATTGGTTGTTGATGATTTTGAACTTTTTGTTGTCTATGCAGATTTGTGAATGTGAGTACAATCATGCTAGGATCAACCAAAGTGAAGCTAGCATTTTACGAACACTCACATAAGAATTGACTTTGAGATAAAGTGCAGCAAAATCCATGGTTAACGGGATCGAGTGATGGTGGTGGCGATTAGTGTAGTAGGGTGATGATTGTCCTAGGTCTGAAGGAGGGACTACAATTATAAGCTTAGAATCACCTGAAGCAGATCTGATGTGTAGTGGTGTTGGATGCATGCTATAGTATGTAATTAGTAATCTGGTTCTGTTTGATCCTTTTTCCTTTATAATAGTGGGCAGATCTTATTGTGTAGTCCTTATTTTGCACCTATGATTTTTTTTCCGTTTGCACTTGTGAATTAAGTTGGCTAAAGAAGACGTTGGTAGGAGGCCCAAAGAAGGCGTTGCAGGTGGCCCAATCCAACAGCCTCTAATCAAATTAGCTAGCAAACTAGCCGGACGAACAAGCGATCAGCAGGCGCCGCACAGGGTCGTGTTGCATGCGGCGCCGCTAGATAGCCTGCTCCTAGAATATTTTGAACCATGCTAGACTAATACACTTTATCTTAGTATACTTGGACATGCCCAGATTTAAGAACAAATGTTATAGCAAGCTCTAAGATGTATATTTGCAAACACTTAATATTGCCAACTGATTATTTATTTGTGTTCTTATTCATTTGCAGAAAATGCATTGACTGCTCTCTAATGGATGATTAGAACTAATCCTCATATTTGTATAATGAGGTTAGAGAATGAAAGCATACTGTATAACCGAACAGCAAAGAAACCCATGTTTTCGCTATATAACCCTCCACCTTTTGATCCAACAAATGGCAGTTAACTTTGGTTTTGGGGGCTAAGGATTATGGATGATCTATCATATATATGTTCTAAAGACATACGTCATAGTGGCAGTAAACTTAACCATAAGAAAATTAGATCGTTATCTTCATACCTCGTATAGCTTGTACTGAAAAATTCTTCCTCACAGCTAAAACCCAAGAACTCTTCAGACTGGATGATCTTGCTGGAATATGAAAGCATGATCTTCTTAAGAGAGAAGCCTTAGGAGCAGGAAAAGCAAGCAGTTGGGCATGCCCAGCAGATAAGCCTTGACAGAGAGCCATTTTGTGTAGGGCCTTTGGTACGAAAATACGACTCAATGGGTGTTTCTGTGGTATGCTCATGTAGTGCAGATTTGTAGGGCTAGCCTGAAACAATGGCAGAAGGGTACTGGAAATAAGAAATACTTCAAAGCTTTATAATAACATGAATGTTCACTGTTTCTAAATTAATAATGACCATTAGTTCTGTAGCAAAAATCAAAATAGAAATAACATACTTGAAGGTAAAAGGTGTTGTACTGACTAAATCAATACGGCGAGGGTTCTAGAACAGCTTTGTAGTGGCTAAAACGATGATCACCACAATTCCTGATGGTAAAACCCGTGATCAGTCTAAAACGACGAGGGTTGTAAAAAAACGTTGAACTGAAGATCAGTCAACACGCAACAGGACACAAGGATCAACAAAATATTGCAATCACATGCTGAAAATTCCTAGATACTTACTGCCTTTCCTATGAACAGTGAGCTCAGTGCTAAAAAGGATCAATAAAACTAGACAAGAACAATAACACAAGAGTGGCACCTATACCTCAGTGCTAAAAAGGATCAATAAAACTAGACAAGATAACACAAGAGTGGCACCTATACCTTGTGCATTGACACCACCCCAGGATAAACAATATCTGACACCTGGCACTGCATCACCTTGGATGTTGCATGCATGGAAACACCCAAAACCAAGCCTCATAATTGAAACCAAGTAGCAACATCAAACAATATCCACACTAGGGATGCAAGTGGACGTCTCGCATAAGCCCGCTAAAGCATGTGGTGGTACAAACTAAACCAATCGCTAGAAATATCCTACACTAGGGTGCCCCATAAATCCCTAATCCACACACACACACACACACACACACACACACACACACACACATGTACGCCCACACTTATCTGCTCATAGCAGCAAACAAACACAGCAAAGGAATGACATTATTTGAAATGAAAAATAAATCAATGGCTAGTCAAGCCACCGCTAGAGTCCCCAACTTTTGAATTTAGGTGAAAAGAGGGCAAAGGTTCAAATGACTCCTTTATTATTTTTATAAAAAGAGAGCACGACAATGTCTTTCAGGAGATAACAAGATTTCTCCAAGCTAGATAAAACTGATACAAAACAAGCATGTCAAAATAGCGAGGCATAAGGTTGACTACTAGCTCACCAGAGGGAAATTATAGCTGAGTCAAGTCATCACCGACACCACGGTTACATCACAGTGAACTCGCCACCATCACACTGGCCGTCCTGGTTGTACAAGACCTTCCTACCGATGGAGGTTGAGGGTCGGCCAGGCCTACAACCTTGTGCCCAGCGCATGAGGCCGCGGCCAGCACATCAGCATTAAGGTCCGATCAAGTATTGTGGTCAAACTCTGCAATGTTGAAAAAATATTTCACATATTAAGACGTGTGTGTAAGGATAATCATAAGTAACTTGAGGGATCGTTGATCATTCATTAATTACCTGCTGCCAACCTAGGATGGATGGATTACCTGCTGGATCGTTCACAACATTTGCGGTGAGGAACCTAATTAATCTACTCCCTCCGATCCGGAAAGAGTGACGGGAGGAAACAACTATCGAAGAGCAAATGTCATGTACAATTCCCGACACTTAATTAGAATCGGAGGAAGTACATCATTCAGATACAACAGCTCATCCTTCTTACATATACAGTCCAGTGCAATGAAGGTTCCTCTTTGCATCAGTTAGTTGATAAATTATGCTTAAAGTCTAATGCTAACATGTAATTCCACAATGACAAAATATTACAAAGCTCAGCTATTCATTAGACAACGGGTGCCTTTGGTCAATACCTTAAGAGAAAGGAAAACGTGGTTAGTGAAGTCATCTCCAGCTTGGTGTTCTTCTCAACCAGGGCCTCGTGCTTCTCCTGCAATAAAATTCAGAACCAAGTTCAGATCAGGCATATAAGTACATAATTCATCATGAAATGCAGCAACCTAGCAATGCACAATGAGAACGGGAGATGGGTAAGTTTGGTTCAAATTCAGATGTACCTTCAAGAACAAAACCTCCTCCCCTCCAGCTTGCCATCACAATGTAAGGATTTAGGTCTTCCCCGGGCCTGGCTACTGATTATAAGAAAGGTCGTTCAGAGCAATGCATGTGGGTTTAGAATGATCTTTGTTTTAAATGGCAGTCTAATGGAACCCGACAAGACAGGAGATAAAGTTCTCTGGTTCTAAATTTGATTAAAGGGGTTGCTAATTGATCAAGCCAACAATCATTCATAGGAAATAGATTAGAAACATAATTTAGACAACCAAAGGCAAATTAATCGAGGCAACATATCGCCTGATTTGATGGCTATGATGGCATCACAAAGAGTGTAGAAGAGAAAGGAGAGGAACGAGAAACTCACCCAAATCATGGTTGCAGCGTGGTGAACTCGCCACCATGGCCATGGTCCGTGTGTTAACAGCATGCCATGTTGTAGAAAGAACACCAAGATGCATAGTGTGACTCGATATTACCGAAGATGGAACATTAGTTTGTTGCCTCATTGCACGTCTGACTCCAACAAGTAGCTCCCCATTCTCACCTCTACACACATCATATCGGGAAGTACTTGTTAAATGGTACATGAAAAAAAAGGAGTTCAAAACAAATATCACACATTGCTCGGCATGTCTAAACATCAGACCTGAGAAAGATCAAGGCAACCCCAACAACAAGTCATTTTGCACTAACAAATACACTCCAGCTACTCACTAGTCCAAGTTCATCAACATTGAGCATTAAGCTTGTTTTTCTTTTTTTTTGAGGGTAGAGCATTAAGCTTGTTTGGCACATGAAAATATTAATATTCAATCAACATGGAAGCAGCATCCACGAGCTAAAACTTTACCATCCAGTGAAAATTCCTAGCAGAGCACCCAGTGAGTCATTTGCAAAACTGAAGGTAGCCTTGGTGACCAAAGTCGGATTCAGAAAGGTCCCTTGCAATAATTTTATGTTTGATCATTTTATGTTTGACAACCTTGTTAAATGGATATTTTATTACTTTGTCGCGCCCCCAGAAACAACTCAAAATGAAAGCAGGTGGTGGCTTGAATTACTTTAGCCACTCTTTAAATAGGAATCCATTTTCTAACTAGCTTTCATGCTTTAGCGAGTCCCCCAAGATCTTATCAGTGGCCTACGTTGTACAAGACACGTGGTATGTGCTAAGAAATATAATGACATAGATCATGAGCTAACAGGAACATGTTAGACTAGAATTTGTCAATGTCACAGAAATAATAAACTACAGTTATAGCATTGAAAGATATGGATGAACCTCCCTCAACCATGCTTTGGAGACTAAGCAACTACCATATGAGAAACATATCCCATAAACACAGTAAAGTGTTTAATGTCTCACAAAAAGCTGCATTTATGTCGGGGATGTAATCCCCGGTACCCAAAATCGTGAGTTGATTGCGGTGTTAAAAGAGAGAAACAAGAGTTAAATAGGTGAGGAATAAAGGAAAAGAGAGAAAAAAGCTAGCTTGGCCCGAACTCCAGCAGCTGGCTGGCCCGAGCCCCTGACTCGGCTGGCCCAAGCTCTAGACTCGGCCGGCCCTAGCTCCAGACTCGGCTGGGCCGGACTCAAGCACCTTGCTGGGCCGGACTTCAGCGGCCGGCTGGCCCGAGTCTCCCCAGACCCGGGTGGGCCGAATCCCCTCAGCCAGCATCCATCCATCCGGATGGGCCGAGATGAGCCTCATCCGGCTGGGCCGGGATCCACGGACCCGGCTGGGTCACTTTTCTTCTTACTCGGTCGGGCCGAGATTCATTATCTCGGCTGGGCCGAATCTCCATGCCAGCATCGTTAACTCCCCTGCCGAGTAAACTCCAGGACGGGTCGATCGCTAGCTCCCTGCCGAGTCAGCCACGGATCAATCGCTAGCTCCTTTGCTGAGTCTACGACACCAAGGCCAAGACCAGTATACCAGACGCCTGGGTCAGGACAAATCGGCTCCCCGCGCCCGGGTCACCCGCGCCAGGCCACTGCGGCGATCACTCGGATCCTTCACTCGATGGCAGCCCGAGCAAGCACCATTGACTTATACCCGTATCAGCTACCCCATCCAGAGGATAAGATCAAGGGACAAGCTAACGAGGAACAAGGACGCAGGCAGCGTGGCTACAGTGTGCGCATGCCATATGAACAGGGCGGACATGACCCCAGTAGTCACATCAGTGAATAGTATATCTTGTCCCCTTGTCTCTTGCTTGTCCCCTGGGCTCTGCCTTTATAAAGAGCACCAGGGGGAGGAGACGAGGGGCACGGCAGCAGAGGGTGGCAGACAGCTCCTTAGCTCATTTCTCCCCTGCATTCTCTGCTAGCTCCTTTCTCTGCAGGAGCTTAGTGCTGCTTAGCTCAGGATAGAGATACAGCTCAAGGAGCACTTTTGTAATACGGATCGATACACAAATATAGTCAGACAAGCAGGAGTAGGGGTTTTACCTCCTCACGAGGGCCCCGAACCTGGGTAAAATCGTGTGTGTGTATGTTTCGGTGTGTGCGTATTCCTACGCATAATCCCTCCCCGAATCCTCTAGCGTCCATCGGCCCGCAAACTCAAGCCTACCCTTAGGCATCTGTCCGTTCACCACGACGACAGTTGGCGCCCACCGTGGGGCTGGTAGTGGCGCTAGCTGGGCTAATTTCGGACGGGACCTTCTTCATCGACTCCGGCGAGCACCTCGCGTGGCGGCGCGGGGTTTCCGCTCGCCGGGCCGCTTCATCAAATCCTTCGTCACCGGCGCCAACGTCGTCAACAAATCTCAGGGGTGACCCGGTCGGCTGGCCATGCTCCTGGCTTGCCCGGCGGCTCTACGTCAACACTGCCGCTGCGCTCGTAAGCCTGCCGGGCATCGTCAATTCGGACGGGACCTTCTTCAGCAACTCGGGGACTCGGCATCACCATTATTCCCCAAGCTCGAACTTGCTACTGTATGCAGTGACAGGCGCAGCCTACAGCAGCAAACATCATCAACAGATCCCGGTTAGTTGATTCTGAAAGCTACTCGGGGACTGCCCCCTTTTCTATCTTGCTTAGCCGTTTTCCCCGGGACTGAGTTACCTCGACCCGGGGACTGGCTTGTCTAGTCGGCTGGTAGTATCCCTAAAAAATGATAGAAAGTAACTCGGCAACTGCCCGGCGCTTATTTTATTTTCCGCGGGATCAGGCTTTTCGACCCGGGGACTGCCCCGTTCACTCCGGAGCTTGCTTTTTTCTTAAATGGTAAAAGTTACTCGGGGACTCGGTTGAAAACTGAGTCTAGTTCTTGGTGCTTAGAATCTGTTGTTAGATTTAATTTCCGTCGTATACTAGAACTAGTTTACCTTGGTTAATGAAGTTACTGTTTCTATCAAATATTCTTTACATATATATGCTTGCGCTAACACTAAAAGGTGGAATCGGTTTTATCATTGGAATGTCCATTGCTGAGACATGGTCGACTCGGATTCATCTTGGATTCATTATGATGTCGGAAGCAAATCATAGATATGATCTTTAATATCGGCTTGCCGAGTTCCATATCACACATCATCCCGACATATCCTACGTCGGCAGATCAGAGTATCACCGCACAATATCTCCAAATCGCCGTTTATTTCGGTTCGCCAAAACATCGCGGCATTTATCTCATATCGACAGGCATCTCACAAATCTTTATCGGCTTTACCGACTATCATAATTCTTCAATTATCAGAGTTTATCAGAATATCATAGCATCAATATCTCGGTGCATCGAGTCAGAAAATATCTAAATCTCATTGAGTATTGCGCGTTGAGAAATATCTCAACTCGTCATCTGACAAGTGCCCATGAAGGCAGAGTGTCAGATTCAGCCGAGGACGGCTGTATATCGGTACAGCTCTTGCTGTCGACATACAATTTTGGTAATGCCCAAGAAGGCTAGAAACCGGTATATAATGATGCCCAAGCAGGCTACATGTCGGTCCAGCATACGCTGCCGACATGTCTATGAGGTAAAAGCCCAGAGTGGCAGAAACCGACATATAAAAAATATGCCCAAGAGGCCAACATGTCAAACCAGCAGAGGCTAGGGATCTTTATGTCGGAAAATGCACAGTGTGGCTAAAAACCGACATATGAGACGTGCCCAGAGTGGCCGAGGTACCGAGACATATGAGATATGCCCAGAGAGGCTGAACTGACATATGAAGCATACTCATGCAGGCGGAGTGTCAAATTGCCCAGTGTCGGCAGAAACATCTATGTGTGGCCATGCCTGCACGCGGTGCATTTTCAGCACAAACTGTCCATCTCGTTGTTGATCCGGGTGAGCTCGGTCAACCGGATGGCGCGTTTGGTCTAGAGGGTATGGCTAGACGGTTTATAATAATGCCCATGCTGGCAAGATAATTCTTTCATGGAGATTTTGGTGTTGGATATTTATTTTTGTAAGTCTGCGCGCGACTCTACAAGTCCCCCGCAGACTCGGGGACTAATGTCGGGGATGTAATCCCCGGTACCCAAAATCGTGAGTTGATTGCGGTGTTAAAAGAGAGAAACAAGAGTTAAATAGGTGAGGAATAAAGGAAAAGAGAGAAAAAAGCTAGCTTGGCGCGAACTCCAGCAGCTGGCTGGCCCGAGCCCCTGACTCGGCTGGCCCAAGCTCTAGACTCGGCCGGCCCTAGCTCTAGACTCGGCTGGGCCGGACTCAAGCACCTTGCTGGGCCGGACTTCAGCGGCCGGCTGGCCCGAGTCTCCCCAGACCCGGGTGGGCCGAATCCCCTCAGCCAGCATCCATCCATCCGGATGGGCCGAGATGAGCCTCATCCGGCTAGGGCCGGGATCCACGGACCCGGCTGGGTCACTTTTCTTCTTACTCGGTCGGGCCGAGATTCATTATCTCGGCTGGGCCGAATCTCCATGCCAGCATCGTTAACTCCCCTGCCGAGTAAACTCCAGGACGGGTCGATCGCTAGCTCCCTGCCGAGTGAGCCACGGATCAATCGCTAGCTCCTTTGCTGAGTCTACGACACCAAGGCCAAGACCAGTATACCAGACGCCTGGGTCAGGACAAATCGGCTCCCCACGCCCGGGTCACCCGCGCCAGGCCACTGCGGCGATCACTCGGATCCTTCACTCGATGGCAGCCCGAGCAAGCACCATTGACTTATACCCGTATCAGCTACCCCATCCAGAGGATAAGATCAAGGGACAAGCTAACGAGGAACAAGGACGCAGGCAGCGTGGCTACAGTGTGCGCATGCCATATGAACAGGGCGGACATGACCCCAATAGTCACATCAGTGAATAGTATATCTTGTCCCCTTGTCTCTTGCTTGTCCCCTGGGCTCTGCCTTTATAAAGGGCACCAGGGGGAGGAGACGAGGGGCACGGCAGCAGAGGGTGGCAGACAGCTCCTTAGCTCATTTCTCCCCTGCATTCTCTGCTAGCTCCTTTCTCTGCAGGAGCTTAGTGCTGCTTAGCTCAGGATAGAGATACAGCTCAAGGAGCACTTTTGTAATACGGATCGATACACAAATATAGTCAGACAAGCAGGAGTAGGGGTTTTACCTCCTCACGAGGGCCCCGAACCTGGGTAAAATCGTGTGTGTGTGTATGTTTCGGTGTGTGCGTATTCCTACGCATACCGAATCCTCTAGCGTCCATCAGCCCCCAAACTCAAGCCTACCCTTAGGCATCTGTCCGTTCACCACGACGACAATTTAGCATTAAGAATAGGAACATCACCTTGACAACATGCTTCGAGGACCTAACAATAATCTCAGCTGAAAACAAGTCCTTAAGTGTGGCAAATGCTTGATCGTACCTGCAACCTGAGAAAGGAATTATTTTAAGAACATAAAATGCAATGAAATGTTTTCACTTTCAGCTGTATATCAGTCCAGAGACACTCACTTTGCCCAGATATCTAACATTTCCCATTGCTATGCAACACATCAGTTAAAGTTTAACCATCCATAGGGGAGACATCAAGGGAGCCAAGATCCTGAACAAACTTTGGGATCGCTGTATCCAGCAAATATGAACCAACATTTTTATCTAAAGCTTCGTCGGCTGCAATCTCCTAGGAATATTGAAGAGCACAATGTTGTTTAAATCGTCATAGCAAATATTATACAAACATAGTGCTTAAACTAAACTCAGGACTGCCGGCAAGCTTCTACTCCGTAAAAACGTTTGGATTGAAAAGAACTTCATCAGTTGAGTCATTACTTTCAGCAGGTGTTGGAGCAGGGATTTCATCAGACTTGTCATGTCCGACCATGGAAGCATCCTGAAATATCAAATATCGGGAGTGAGTTTTTAGCTTCCATACAAACAACAAGATTCCTCTTCTTGCATAAAAAATTAGACCATTCTAATGGACAAAAAATGGAATGGCAAAATTACAACTAGGTCACACTGAGAAACAGAAAATAGGTTGGGCTGGGCTAGGCTTTGAACACGGGTAATGATGCCAGACCGGTTGGATGCCAACAATCACATGGACGACAAAGGTCATGGAACAAATCCATAAAAGCCCAACAAAACTAAACGACTTGACCAGTGTTGCCAACAACCAGCCTTTAAGAAACAATAATAGAAGGAAATTGTTGGACCGCATTTCATTAACGAATGTACAAATCAATGTTTAACCTCAAAATATTACTTACCTGTCATCACTTGCATTCAACTGTAGCAGCTAATTTTTCAGGATTTGCCAGAACCATCCAAAACCTCATGCTCCATCACGTGGAGCCGCTTTGCAGCCTCAACTACCTAACAGAGCAGATCTTATATAGAGTTTAAATGAAGATATTACCATGAAATAAGAATGTCTGTGTCAGGAAGAAGGTTGCTCATTTCCACAAACACTTCAGGAACCATCCATGATAACTGAACCTTTCAAATACTTGCATATGTTTCTCTCAAAAATATTACTTGCATATGTAACTTTTATAATGCCCTTTAACAAGAACAATAAAGTTTGCAACACTTAGGCAAACCGCAAACATTACAAAATGTGCTCTTTAACAGATAATCAATTGTACACCTGCCAGGTATTGTGAATCAGTGTGACAGGTGAATCAATAGACAGTAGTAAAACATAAAACGGTGGAAATAGTGTTTCAGCTTGCAGTATAGCTTTGCAATTTTAGCATCGCTGATGGCAGTCCCAAATAAGAATACAATAAACCAATCAACCTCCTATCATTATTCACTATAGTAAGCAGCTAAACCTTAATAACTAACGCAATGCGGCAACCAGTATATTTGAATGACCAACAGAAAGCACAACTGCATTTCTGTCTGGACTGGAAAAATATGGAGCTCATGACAGACAGATAAAATAGCGCAATCATGTGGCACAGTAACATGTAGATTGGAAGAAATATGATGGCTTACCTTTGCATGGAAAGACTCGTTCCAAGATATCTTCTTGCCATTATCAACAAACCCATACAAAAGGGAGTCAGACTTGTCTCCTTGGAGAATACCAGGTATGGTGCTCTACAAACCCGGTACAATTGCAAGTCAATTTAATACAAGGGAAAACATTTAGAAGAAAAAAAATGAGGTGGTTCAAATATGGATATATGTTGAATATACAAATGTAATTGAATTATGACAGTCTTCATATTGTGAATCACCTTTCTTAGAGAATCCACAAACTGAACAAATATAATTCTAGTAACCACACAAGAATACCAGACAGAGGACTTCAGGTGTGAAACAAAAAAATTGGAATCCAAGGAATAGCAGAAAATCATGATGCAAGTAGCAAAAGTATTAACATATGACATAAATAAGTAACTGGTTTCTAGACATACCTGAGCTACAACCCTGTGACCTATGTAATCAAAGAAGATTGTAAAGCCCAGGAATATCAGCTTCTTGGTAAGACTTTGTTCCTTTCAAGTCATTATTAGCAGAAGCATAGGCCGCCTTCTCACTGTCTGCTATCTGTGCCTCTGCAGATGGTTCCAGAACAGCATTAGGATCTTCAGTTTTTGAGTTTGGTGCTACACTGGAGATGGTTCCAGAACAGCATTAGGATCTTCAGTTTTTGAGTTTGGTGCTACACTGGAATCTGCATGGTTCCTATCTGCCTTAGACCCCAAATCTGGGGAGGGTACTGGCGTACTTCTGCAAGAACCATTTTGACAATCCAGATTTTGGTCCTTTGAAACGTGCTGATAGTTAGAGTTGATGGCAAAACTAAAGAATATGTTGCTATGGGCATACCTGAAATATATAGATCATAGCAGTAATTCGACAAAACTAAGAAGTTAAAGATTCACGAGCCTAACCAGTTGTAGAAGGCATTCGTCTGTGTGGTCGCGTAGCACTGAGAAGCCGCCATGCGTGCTTGTGTCCGGTCAATGTCTTGCAGAAGGAGTGCACATGTGGCCTCACAGTAGAAGTATTCTCCTCTTGCTCCTACAAACCAAACAAGCAAATCCAGCTTCTAAACAACCAGACCTAGACTCCGAGCAGTGTCAATAATGGAGAAATTCGTCACCTTCGATTCAGAAAGCAGAGTGAGCTGAGCATAAACCTCATCAGTGTCTGCCTCGGCCTACATAGCTTGACAGCTTGCGAGCAAGCCGGTGGAATGAAAAGGATAGCTCACGGCTCACAAGCAAGAGGATGCAAGTACCTTCAATTCAACCTTCATGACCTCGCCCAGGATCTTCCATGGGAGATTGTACAGTTGCATCCACTGCTCGGCCACCTGTTGGTCGATGCCTGAAATTGACAAGAGTAAATACTCCAAATTAGCCGGAAACACATAGCTCTTTTATCATAAAGAAACTACAACAACTCGGAGCAGAGTAACTGATCGAGCAAGATTGGTTTGTACTACTAGAGACACCTACGTGAAAGAGTAGCTACAACAAGAGATTCATCATCCTCCTCGGAGGAACCCATCACGGGAAGGAGCAACGCTCAACTCTAGTTCATTCTTCTCTATCATCTTGGACCTTCTCTTGGTCATCTCCTTGACTCCATTGTGGGCCATCAACCGGGTGGATCCTGAGTATGCACAAGGTACCGGCATGAAGTAGCAACCCATTCAAAGGAAGGTCAAGATCACACATCGAGAGGAGCGAGGTCACCTTTTCATGAAGAGCCTTGACTCTTGATCTTGTCATTGGGCCATTTGGCATGGTGTCCATGGTGTTGTCCACGTGTGGGGCTACATCACAACAACTCGGAGCAGAGTAACTGATCGGAACAAAGGATGAGAAGACCCAGATTTTAATCAAGTTCAAACAGAATCCCGAAATGTCACGCGAAATTCTGGTCGGATTCGCCACACGCCCTCGAATTTCCCTCCAATTTACCGCTCCTCCTTTCCTTTGTTTCCTTTTACCGAGGGGTTTAAGAAGACGCCACCATCGCACGGCAGCAAGGACGGAGGTGAAGGATATATAGGCCAATCTGCTATTCGACAAACCAACCTTGGAAATCACTTGGCCCAGAATCATCGGGGAAGGCGCCGTCTTTTGCTCCGGGTGAACGCCGGCAGCATCAGCTACCCTGCCGGTCCAGCAGCGGCGGGTCGAGTGGACGCCGGCCTCGTGTGCGACATGGAGGCAGTGAGCCGGCGAGGGCTAACCTGGTGCAGGAGAGAGGGCCGCAGCAGCAGCTCCGTGGAATTTTTCTTAATAGCTGCAGAACGAAGATCAACACAGAAATAACAGAGTAACCGTAACAATCTAAAGCAACTTGGGATAGGAGAAAGAAAACTAACACATAAACATTTGAATTACTAAGGGAACACAAGATCAAGAGATCCCGACAGCAACAGCATCAAACAGAAGCGTAACTTTAATCACTGGTCTCTCAGGCATAAACACAAATAGGTTGCAGGTTGCTACAAAACATCAAACAGATCCACACAGAACTGAAAAATTCAAGCAGAAAGGAGTGGGGAAAGAGTTCTAGATCAGGTTTCCGTCACCAGGAGTCGATAATGATCGTGCTCTTCGGTCGTTGAAGCAAGGGATCAGGACACGGAGCAGCGTTGTTGTGGAAGCAGAGTAGGGGCAGCAGAGTAGTATTGGCAGCAGAGTAGTGGAAGCAGAGTCTTGTTCATCGCTGGCCTACTGGATCTCGACAACTCCGGATCTTGCTCTCCATCAGGCAGCTTACTTCCTTTGACAACTCTGGACCAGATGGAGCCTTTGGTGCCTTTGCGCACCGTTCTGCAAATGAAAGGTCATGTTGTAAAGGGTTTGGCAAATCTCAATATTTGAGTCAAACAGTGTTTGAAACCATCATTAAAACCAATGTTTATAATACATATCAAATGGAATGCTCCAAAAATGCGATGAAAATTATACAAATCAAACCCCTACACTTGAACTTTTGCTTGTCCTCAAGTGAAGAAAAAATCTGAAGATCAAAAGTTTCGGCAAGGACAACTTAACAAGCAACATAGTAAATTGCATTCAACAGACCAAGTTTCAGTTTGATAAGGTTAAAGCAATTAATTCGGTATAAGTCTCAATAGTTTATCTGATTTGAATGAGTCACTTGTGGCATAACTTCTTGAAACCAGCAATTATGAGTTGCTTATGCAGTCTAAGAACAATCCAGTCTGTATATAAGTCTGGCGAAATTCATGATATCCGTTTAGTAAGTACTCATTTTCAAGATGAAGGCAATGCAAAAATACCAAGCAATTGCATTGTGATGAAAAATGATTCTTGCATTTGGTTGATTCTTGAGAAGCAGTCCTGAATTGAGCTTTGAGACCGAAATGTCCAAGGTTTTGCTGAACGAAAATGCACTATGGCTTTATGCTGCCACTTATTGAGAATTAAGTACAGAAAGTCTACCACCGGTTGTTGAACTGATTTTAAGTGCCACCGATCCCGAGAACATGACACCCAAAGTAGCCCAACAAAACAATAGGCTTATTGATACTAAAAAAAAATATGGCCGAGCCACTTATTGAAATTTACAAGAGTAACAATGAACCACAAGTTGTTGAACTGATTTTAAGTGCCACCGATCCCGAGACCATGACACCCAAAGTAGCCCAGCAAACCTGCTTGCGGCAATGTCACTTCTTGAAATTTAAAATAGGAACGATGAACCCATTGGTTGTTGAACTGATTTTAAATGCCACCGATCCCAAGACCATGACACCCAAAGTAGCCCAACAAACCTATAGGCTTATTGAAAATCAAAACAAAATGTGGCTGAGCCAGTTATTGAAATTTAAAAGAGTAACAATGAACCACAGGTTGTTGAACTGATTTTAAGTGCCACCGATCCCGAGACCATGACACCCAAAGTAGCCCAGCGAACCTGCTTGTGGCAATGTCACTTATTGAAATTTAAAAGAGGAACAATAAACCATTGGTTGTTGAACTGATTTTAAATGCCACCGATCCCGAGACCATAACACCCAAAGTAGCCCAACAAACCTATAGGCTTATTGAAAATCAAAACAAATATGACTGAGTCACTTAATGGAACTGAAAACTTGAAAAGGGTAAATTTCAGAATCTGAAACCAATATCACTTTTTTCAAATATCACCGATCCCTGGATCATGATACGCTACTTAGTGAAACTGGTTAAATAGCTCAAGTAAGGACTTAATTCTCAAATCAATCACACAAAGGCAAGTTTCAAGATGCATCACAAGTAATTGAATGAGCTTAGAGAATCGCCAGAATGCTAGAAAATGGTTACATGCTAAACAGATAACACTTGTTTTGCCAGGCTTATATACATGCAGGTCATCACCTTAATCCTCAAAAGCAACTCAGATTGCTAGATTTCACTCAAACCAGAGAAACTAATGAGACTTGACAGTAAGGATAGTATTTTCAACGAGGTCTGTCGTATGCAATCTGACTAGTTGATGAATTATTATTTTTCACACTTTATTTCAAATTCCCACCAAAGACGATAAGGACCTGACGAGTGAAATATTCCCCCACCCTTAAACAATAAGCATAGATAAATAATCATGAAAGAATTCTTGGGAGCAGAAACAGCTCACCGGGCACTAGCAGTCAGTATCCTTTGTAGTTCTCTTTGTCAGTCCTGGGAATTCCTCCACGTATAACTTCATATTGATTTTCTTCGCCTTCCTCTCTACTTGAAAGATATACTCCCTCCTTTTTATTCCTACAAACAGAAAAAGAAAGAAAACATAAAACAATCTTTTATCATCAATGAAAACGCTGAAGACCATCAATCGGACATTCAATTGAAGAGCTGATGCAAGGCCAAAAAATGAAGATTTTTTGTTGCTTGTTCTTCGGCACAAGGAAATGGATAAAATCGTAACTATCAAAATTTCACGTTTGGATCATGATATGTACTCCCTCCGTTTTTAAATGTAAGACGTTTAAGAAATTGTTCCGACCAGGTAAAAAGCTATGAAATTACATATGTACCCCCCAGATCTGAATCGCGATAAAGTAGATCGTCGTCTTCCTCCGGCCTCCTCTGCCCCGCCTCCTCGCCAGGTCCTCCTCACCACGCCCTCCTCGCTCCTCGCCAGCCCCTCCCTCCACGCCTTACCCTCGTCACCAGCTCCTCATCGCCAGCTGCTCCTCGTCGCTCCTGCTTCTCCTCGCCCAGGCAACAAATCCAGCCCAGGCACAAAGTCAGGCCCGAGGCAGCAACTCCGGTGGTCCAGCCCAGGCACCAACTCAGGCCACAAGGAGCAACTCAAGCAGCCGCAACTCCCCAAGCAGCATCTCCGGCCACATGGAGCAACATCTCCAGCCATAGGCGTGCTCCTCCCAGTGCTGGTGCTCCCAAACAGGTTCGGTATGGCACGACACGACTCGGAAGCAGCACTAGATCCTCAGCTCCATTGTCCATCAAGCTCAGCAACACCAGATCATCCACTCCTTTGCCCATCAAGCTCAGCAACACGACATGACACGCCATGGCACAGGAGCGATCCTGCCAGAATTGGATATCAAAATCATCCCAATCATCGCACTATGGTACTTCTGAACCACAACAGCACTCCACCCGAAGAAGAGGAGAGTAGCATACCTCGAGGAGGCCAAGTCGATATTCCCGAAGAAGACGAGAACATCGATCATCCCGAAGAAGACAAGAACGTCGACCATCATGTCGACCAAGATGCAGGTACAATCTTGTCCCTGCAAAGAGGAAAATTGTATCCATGAGCAAAGGAGGAATAGAGCAAAACAGCATTTATTCAACATGCACTACTCCATGAGCAAACTATATCCATGGTTGCACCAAACATGCATAAGCAGGATTTAAGTAACCTGCTCAATAACATTCTTCAACAATTTGTAAATTAAGAACATGAGCATTGGGAGTATTTGGGAACCTGAATGTGGCACAAAACAGGGCCAAATGAAAAAGTAGACAAAACAGGACCAAACTCTGAACTCTGAAGCTATGAGTATTTGACAGTAAAACATGATTGCAAACTTAATATCCAGTTAGTTATATCACAAGGACTATTGCAAACTTAATATTGCAAACACGATTGCAAACTTAACATTGCAAACAGCAAGCTGCTCCTACTGCAATGGAAGATATACCACAATGAAAAAAAGGCCAGTGCATAACCTTCAGTACATACTCCATCATTTAAAAAAGGCGCAATACACATCACAAAGAAAAATATTGCAAGAAAAAGGAGCATCTATCAGAACTGCTACTGCATGGAATTCATATTCAGTTAACAGGATGAGTACAGGTTCACAGCCCTTTGAGCATTTCGTTCCTCACATTTTAATACTGATCATCCTCTGAATTTATATATTCTTATTGAGACAAAGCAAGCAAGCACTAGCTATATGCAGCTGGAGTATTGGAGTACAAGCAAACAATGAGTACTATACTACATTTAGCAATTTACAGAATGATTTCCAGTTAAACAAGCAGCATGCATTTTTTCAAGAAAAAAATACTACATTAAAATATTCAGCTAAGCTTGCACAAGCAAGCACAAACAGTACTCCTACTGCAAGCAAGAATAATTAAATTTTTATTAAGTATTGCAAGCAAGCGTGCAGAATTAAGCAAGAAAGCAAGCAAGGAGAATTACTGCACACAACTACTACTCCTACTGCAATTTATTTGAACATCATTTAAAAAAAACATACTAACTCAATATCCAGTTAGTTATATCAATTCATCACTAATGAATCACCACGCATGCCAACAATTGTACACAGCACATCTGCACTACACCTTATTTAGACTTGCAGGGCGTTGTGTTTTCACCATCACAGCCTTGTTTCGGTGCAAAGAGCTGAAACAAACGCAATCACAATTCTAAACTGAAATTTGCTAACACATCAAAGTGCTGCCCAAAAGAACCCTAAAAGATCATTGCAATACATTCAGTCATTAGCTTGACAACAAATTATCCATGATGCTTGATTCTTTCACTACTCCAGGAGTATATACGACCGCATCAATTGACTCGGCCGCGATCAAGGAGGTACCTTCGATGCCGATGCTGACGAGCTCACGGGCGTCATCAGGCACACCACCATGCGAAAAACAAACAGAGCCATCTCTAAAGCTCCTGCTATTCTGAAGAGCTAGCAACTTCTAAGAGTGCTAGTACTCCAATGTATTGCAATCACTGAACCGATGTAGAGAGAGACCACCGTCTGCAGTAGCATGTGTTTCAGATACGCATATACAGATCAGCCAAGCATGTTCAAAGGACCAATGCAGCAGAGCTCACCTCTTGCTCAAGCTGGGCGTGGCGGTCAGAGCCGGCCTTCATCGCCTCGGTCCTCGCCGGCTTGCCGTGTTCCAGCATGAATTCCATCTACTTTTCGCACCATTCATGTCACAAGAACAGAGCCCGCGAAAATGAATGTGGGGAGGGGAATCAATCAATCTGTACGCATCGGACAAGGAACCACAGACGGCCACACGACACATTCAGTGAGGAGGCGAAGAATCGAGAAGAGCGCGGGCAGTGAGCGGCTCACCGTGGCGGTGATGTCGGTGACGGCGAGGGCTCGGCGCTCCCGAATTCCTGTGTTGCAGTACGCAACCAAGACCCATGAGCAACGAATCACGGGAGGAGGGGGGGGCAAATCGAGGCTGGCACTCGAGACTCACCCAGGTGGTCGATGACGAGCGGCCGTCGGAGCAGCGTCCGGTGGGCTTGCCGAAGTAGTTCTGGACGTAGGTCAGCCTGGTGGTGGCGAGGATGTCCGAGACACCGTTGGCTATGAGGTTGCCGGCGTCCGCCAGCGAGTCCCCGAAGTTGAAGAGCGCACGGTACTTCCCCTTGGCCGCATCCGCCGCCGCCGCCGCACGAGAGAGGAAGGGAAGGAAGTCGGGGAGAGATGGTAGGTACATGAGACTGCCGGAGGTGGGGGAGACTGCTGGAGATGGGGCGCCGGGGGTGGCAGAGGCCGGCGGCGTGATTGGAGCGGGGCGTCGGGGGGGCAGAGAAATTCTTGGTTTCCTTGGTTTCAACGGGAAAAAAGGGAAACATGGACTCAACGGTTATATCTTGGGTTTCCTTGATTTGGGATTTTTTTTTTTTGAAATGCCTTGATTTGGGAATTGGGAAACAGATCGGTAAGAAAAAGAAAGAAAAAAAAAAGGAAAGGGACGCTGAGCGTCCTCCGTTTCGATCACCCGCATCCCTAGCCGTTGGATGGTGTACTGAGAACCGTTTGATCGTCTCGTACGATATTCCGTCCTCTTGTTCCGGAAGCAGCACAACATAGAAAAAGGGAATTGCTCCGCCGCCCTCCCACAACTAGCACTAGCAGCTGCGCCGACCTCCCCCGCTCGCAACACCGGCAGCGATGGCCAGCACTAGCAGCTGCGGAGGCATTCCCGCTCGCAAGGCCGCCCGCCCCATGGGCAGCACTAGCAGCTGCCCCGGCCTCTCCGCTCGCAACGCTAACGGCGCCCATGGCCAGCACTACCATATGCGCCGACCTCCTGATCGCAACGCCAGTGCCCATGGTGGCGATGGCCAGAACTACCAGATGCGCCGACCTCCCGCTAGCTACGATGGCGGCTGGCTTGTGCAGCTCTAAGCCTTGCAGCGGGGCGGGATCCGTGGATGCCATGTAGCACCGACGATCGCCCCATGGAGCACCGCCGACGAGTTTATGTATCAGCAACCACGGACACTGGCAGCACCTCCGGCAAGTGCTTGTAGCAATGGCGACGACGGTTATTCAACACGGGAGCATCAAAGACCACGCTTTGTAGAACCGTCGTCTGTCGGCGAGTTTTTTTTAGCAGTGACGACGGACTCTGGCAGCACCGCCGGCAAATGGTTGTATCAATGGTGGTTGTTAGTCAACCGAGTATGCGTAGGATATTCGGTCTAACCAGCCATCATTAGTGCTTGAGATCTTGCATATAATCAAGCCATTATGGTTAGGATTGTAATTGATTGTTTCCATGTAATCAGTCTATATATACGAGAATATAGGAACCCACCATTGTGTGGTCAATCTCTCACCTATTCTGTTTCTATCATGGTATCAGAGCAAGCGATTCTCTTCCGCCCCCATCCACTTCCGCCGCCGCCCTAGGTTTGCGCTCCGCTCCTCCTCTCCACCTCCAGCCGCCGCCGCCATGCCCGACGCCGGCCCCCTTCTCCACCCCCACGCTGCCCTATGGGCTCAAGCCACTGCCCTCCAGAACATACCCCGTCACCCTCGGTGGCTGTACGGCTCCATCAACCCCGACCTCATCGACATGGTTATGGCGGCCGGCACCACGGTCGCCGCCGTCTTCGCCGGTGTCGTGGGGCTACCTTTCGGGTACCCCACGGTGGTGGTACCTGGGTCACGCCAAGGGAAGCCCATTGAAGCCCATGAAGTGCATCGTGAGGCCCAAGTAGCCGGTTAGATCGGTGATGAGACTTTCCTTATCCTGTAATGTGCAATCCGCACCGTCCACCCGAGACCTGGCCTGTGATATAAAGGCCAGGAGGGTGCGCTACCTAGGGCAAGAAAGACACAGGCAAACCCTAGCGAGATTGCCATCTCGCCATTGTAGCCACCTCGATAATATCAGACAAGCAGGAGTAGGTCTTTACCTCATCTCGAGGGGCCGAACCTGGGTAAATTCGCCCCCTGTTAGCCGTCGTGATCACCAACGTTCATCCTCTCTTCCCCTCAATCAACCCGGGGTACCTAACCTTGGGAATTGCCGAGCCTCAACCTCGACAATTGGCGCCGTCTGTGGGAAGAACAGATCGTTGGAGTCATGGTTGCGCCGGCCTCATCTGCAATGAAGAACGGCATCAGCGCCAGGGAGTCGATCTACACCGACTTCCTCGAGTTTGTCCAGCACTCGCCGGCGGATCTCCCGGCGTACGCTGAGCTGCAGCAGAGCACGTGGATTACCTTCGGTAGTCTATGCTATCTGGTGGACAGTCGTGGAACGCTCCGGCCCACGCCGGCCATGTTGCGCGCGACGGATGCGCCTGCATCTACATCGACTGCGCCGACCGCGGCACCACCCGCCGCGAAGATCGCATCTACTACGGCCACGGCGATCGCGTCGTTGACTGCCGTGAAAATCGCGTCTACTTCGACTGCGTCAGCACCATCTACGATTGCGTCAACGGCGACTGCGGTGACCACACCTGCGGTTGCCAGAAAAATCGCATCTACTCCGACCTTCTTGTTCGCGCCAAGACCTACACCGATTTCGACTACGCCAACCGCGCCTCCGCATCGCGGAGTCGCCAGTAGTAGCGACCGTGGCACCCGCCACGTTGCTGTGATCTTCGACTCTGAGCATAGCTCGGACGAAGGAAGCAGGACTGGGAGCATCAGCCCCACTCGACGGGTTTACCCCGCGCAAGTTTATATGACCAACTCAGCACGACCCAACGGCGGGGAACCCGCATACCCGCTGGAGGTGACCATGCCGGACAGGGTGACAAAACTCACCATCACCCGGGAGATGGCGATCAAGGCCATGAAGCACGTGGACGAAGGCACGTTCCCTTCACCAGATGAACCCCGAGAAGACCAACTGGCGGTCCAATACCTGCTTTGGAAGGAGTCCGAGCGAGTCCGCCTAGAGAAGGCCGATCTGATTCGGCGCAAAGAACAAGCTGACGCGTCGAGTGCCAGGAGGGCAGCGCACTCGTTCATGGCTGGTTCGGAGGAAGTCACACAAGGAGGAGGACATCACAGGGCTCGCATGCTGCGGGTGCCAGAGGCTGATCGCGTCCACCTCACTCGCAATCTGGAGTCGTCATTCATGACGGAGGATGCGGACGGAATCCCCGTCCCCAAAACACCCGCTTCGGCCCTCATGGCAGTCGAAACCTACCTGCGACTAACACAGCCACCGGAGGGTAACGCCCACGCTCGCCTTCATAGGCGACAAATTCAATCCCTCAGGGAAGTCGAGGAAGTCCTGGCAAAGGCAGCACCAGCAGAAAGGGTGCACGAGAATCGAGGCCGCCGCGATCGTGAACCTGCACCACTTGCAGACCTAGCCCCAATTCGACTGCGACAGCCGCAGCCAGGCGAAGATGTCCGCAACGTCGTCACACAGAGAAGGGTGGACCGCAGTCGACGGATGCGAGCAGCAAGTGCACAGGCCAACGACGACGACGACGGCTTCGAGCCACGCGGAGCCGCATGCTTCAGCTTCAATATCCGTGACACGAAGATGCCCAAAGGCTTCAAGTTAACAGCGGAGACACCCAAGTATGACGGGAAGCAAGACCCAAGAGACTGGCTGGAGGACTACCTCATCGCGTGCAGCTGTCAGGGTGGTACTTCGACTACAGCCATGCAGTACATCCAGTTGATGCTCACAGGATCTGCACGCGGGTGGCTCAACACTCAGCCCAGGGACGCTTTCAGCACCTGGGACGAGTTTAGGAACGCTTTCGTGAAGAGCTTTCTGGGGACATACGCAAGGCCAACAACCCTCATTGAGCTCCAGGCGTGCAAGCAGGGTCGAGACGAGCCACTCCGCTCGTACATCCAGCGGTGGACTTTGCTTCGCAACACCATGGACGGAGCCACCTCAGAAGACAGGGTAATGGACGCGTTCATGCACGGCGTTTACCGCCGCGACCTCCGTGAGGAGTTTGGTAGGCTTAGGCCGAGGAACATGATCGAGCTCATGCAGATAGCCAACCAGTGGGCAGATGGAGAAGACTCGGTCCGTGACGCACCACGATCTCCGAAACAAGAAGCGGGACCTAGCAACTGGCGAGAAGGGCGCCTGAAGAAGAAGCCGCGTTATGTCGGCAACGACTCGATCGAGTTAGTAGCGGCGGGATTCGAAACCCCCTGTGAGGATGAAAGACAGTACAACCAGGGCGGTGGAAGCAGTTACCGTGGTGAAGGAAGTCGCAAGCGCGAGTGGCGGAGACGCCCACTGACTGACGAAGAAGAGTTAGAACAACCCTGCAAGCATCATATGTTTAGGGACCCGGAGACAGGCAGGTGGGGATCCCGCCACCTATTGAAGGACTGCAGAAAGGCGCGTAAGATATACAGGGCGTTTGCGCGAATAGTCCCTCAGAACGGACAGCATGACAACCAAGCGGCACCCATGGCACAGCCAGCCGCACAGCTGGCTCTCCAGGCGCCGCCTGCTCCTCCAGTCGCCAACCCAGCGCAGGCAGCGCTGGCCTTCTACTCGCAGCAGCAACAGCAACCACAGCCACAGCCGCAGGATCCTGCTAACGTGTTCCCGGCAGCACGTGGGCAGATTAACATGATACAGAAGGGACGTCCTTCCAACAGGACCCAGAAAATCATCACCCGCCAGGTCTACCAAGCACTCACCAACCCACCTGCAGTACCCGATTACCTGAGAGGCTCAGAAACAGCGATCACTTTCTCCAGAGCGGACCACCCGCCGGCGATCCCACGACCCGGGCACGCTGCTCTGGTAGTCGAAGCTCAGATCGAGGAGTACACCTTGAAGAAGGTGTTCATGGATGGAGGCAGCGGTATCAATATCATCTTCGCCGACACTCTCAGAAGAATGACCAAGTCAACATCCAACCTGACGCCATCAGCGAATAGTTTCCACGGCATAGTACCAGGGCAAGCAGTCACGCCCATGGGAACAATCACACTCGACGTTATATTCGGCACACCCGAAAACTTCCAGCGAGAGGCGATCGACTTCGAAGTAGTCGACTGGAAGTCGCAATATCACGCCATACTGGGTCGTCCGACCTTTGCCAGGTTCATGGCAGTGCCCCACTACGCCTACCTCCTGCTCAAGATGCCGGGACCAAAGGGTGTCATCACGGTGAAAGGCGATTTCGACCGGTCTGATAGCTGCGACCGCGAGTTCAGCAGGATTTCTGAGTTCTTCGGGATGGACGAGCACCTGGAGATGATGGCAGTCGACAACGACAAGACTCTGTTCCCGCCACGGAAGAAATCATCCAAGGACTCGGCATTCAACACAAGCGACGACACAAGGGCCCATCAGGTACACCCGACGGACGCCGATAAGACAGTCAGGGTGTCATCAAGCCTGACTAGCGCATAGGAAAGCGCGCTCGTCGAGTTCCTGCGCGAGAATTGGAAGATATTCGCCTGGCAACCTTCTGACATGCCAGGTATACCAAGGGAACTCGCCGAGCACTCCTTACGCGTACACAAAGACGCTAGACCAGTCAAGCAAACCATGAGGCGTTTCGCGGGTCCAAAGAGAGATGCCATCAGCAAGGAGATTGACCGGCTGCTTCACGCCGGATTCATTCGAGAGATAAAGGAGTCAGAGTGGGTAGCAAACCCGGTATTGGTGGAAAAGAAGAAGACGAAGAAACTCCGCATGTGCGTCGACTTCACCGCCATCAACAAATGCTGTCCCAAGGATCACTTTCCGCTCCCGCGGATTGATCAGATCGTCGATTCGACTGCAGGTTGCGCACGCCTATCCTTCCTGGATGCCTACTCCGGGTACCAGCAGATCAGGATGAAAGTCGAGGATCAGGAGAAGACGGCGTTCATCACACCACATGGTGTATTCTGTTACCAGATGATGCCCTTCGGGTTGAAGAACGCTGGAGCCACATACCAGCGCACGATGCAGGCCTGCTTGAAGAAGCTCATAGGACAGATCGTCCAGGTCTACGTCGACGACATAGTCGTCACCACCTGCACAGAGGGCAGCCTCATCGACGACCTCCGCAAGGTCTTCGACGCGCTCAACAAGTACCAGATCAAGTTAAACCCAGACAAGTGCGTCTTCGGTGTCCCAGCCGGAGAATTACTGGGGTATCTTGTTTCTGCGAGAGGAATCGAAGCCAACCCTGAGAAGGTGCAGAACATACTCGACATGCCTGCACCGACCAAGCTTCATGAAGTACAACGCCTAGCCGGCAGAGTCGCAGCGCTAAGTCGGTTTATTAGTAAGTTGGGAGAAAAGGCCCTGCCCTTCTACCAACTGATGAAAAAGGCAGACAAGTTCGAGTGGACAGAGGAGGCACAAGATGCATTCGACAAACTGAAACAGACCCTCACAACCCCTCCAGTGCTGGTGGCACCACATGAGAACGAGCCACTGTACCTGTATGTGGCGGCCACGAGTAGAGTGGTTAGTACCGTACTCGTAGTCGAGCGGGAGGAAGAAGGAAAGAGCCACCCTGTTCAGCGACCCGTGTATTACCTCAGCGAGGTGCTAACTGATTCCAAGCAGCGGTACCCGCACTATCAGAAGCTAGCATACGGAGTCTTCATGACGTCCAGGAAAGTGGTACACTATTTCTCTGAGCACCCGATCACGGTGGTAAGCTCCTCTGCCCTATCCGACATTCTCACCAACCCGGCCGCGACAGGAAGAGTCGCCAAGTGGGTTGTCGAGTTAGGGCCATGGGGGTTGAAGTATGTACACCCGAAGGCAATCAAGGCCCAGGTCCTCCCAGAGTTTACCACAGAGTGGATAGAAGCGCAACTGCCTGATGAGCCCGACTTGTCCAATGCATGGACAATGTACTTCGATGGATCCAAAAAGTTCAACTCAGCCGGAGCAGGAGTCGTGCTCATCTCACCCAAAGGCGACAAGCTGAAGTACGTGCTGCAGATGAAATTCTCAACACCTTCCAACAACGAAGCAGAGTACGAAGCCCTGATCCACGGCATGCGGATGGCCAAGAACTGCGGCGCCACTCGCCTCATGATCTACGGCGACTCCTACCTTGTCGTACAGCAAACCATGAAGCAGTGCGATGCCATCGCTGACAACATGATAGCCTACAGGGAGCTGTACAATCAAGTGGAAGGCCTCTTCGACGGCTGCGAACTGCGGCACATCGGCCGCGAAAGCAACGAAGAAGCTGACGCCCTGGCCAACCTAGGTTCGGATCGAGCTTCGGTGCCACCCGGAGTCTTCCTCGAGTGCATCACACAGCGCTCAATCAAGGTCCGGCCCCCGCCAGGACCCTCTACATCGACAACAAGCACCGCCAACCCGCCAAGCACGGAGAAGGAGCTCATGGAGATAATGCTGGTCGAGCCCACGTGGACAAGCCCGTATCTGGCTTACATGCTGCACCAGCGGCTGCCGGAGAACCCAGTCGAAGCCAGGCGCATCGTCCGCCGTTCCAAAGGCTTCACCATCATCAATGGCGAGCTCTACAAGAGAAGCATCTCAGGAGTCCTCCAAAGGTGCATCGATCCAGCCGACGGCCAAGCTATCTTACTCGACATCCACGCCGGCATCTGCGGGCACCACGCAAGCAGTCGAGCACTGGTGGCCAAGGCCTTGCGAGCAGGGTTCTACTGGCCCACCGCAATGCAAGACGCAGAAGAACTGGTAAAAAAGTGCGTTGGCTGTCAGGAGTTCGCCAACAAGCCGCACGCACCAGCGTCCGCACTGAAGACAATACCACTCGCATGGCCCTTCGCGCAATGGGGGCTCGACATGGTAGGTCCCTTCAAGAAATCCTCCCCAGGTGGGCACACCCACCTCCTGGTGGCAGTCGACAAGTTCACGAAGTGGATCGAGGCGGTCCCAATCACAAGCTCAACTGCAACCTCAGCGGTCAAGTTTATCAGGTCGATCATCTTCAGGTTCGGTGTGCCACACGGCATCATCACCGACAACGGGACGAACTTCACAGCCGAAGAATTCAGGGACTTTTGCTCTGAACAAGGCATCAAGCTCAGTTATGCATCCGTCTCGCACCCGCAGTCCAATGGGCAAGTCGAGAAAGCCAATGGCCTAGTCAGCAAAGGCATCAAGAAGCGTCTGCGAGTACATTGAAGCGAGCCGCAGGAGCCTGGGTGGAGGAGTTACCAAGTGTGCTGTGGAGCCTACGCACCACGCCAAACAGATCTACCCAGTATACACCATTCTTCATGGTGTACGGCGCCGAAGCAGTCCTGCCCTGCGACATCAAATTTGATGCTCCACGGGTGGTGGCATACGACGAGTCTGATGCAGAAGAAGCACTCGAAGATGACGTGGATACCCTGGATGAAGCACGCGACATCGCCCTCAGCCGCACAGCCGTGTACCAGCAAGACCTGTGCAACTACCATAGGCGACGACTGCGGCCTAGAGCATTCGTCCCAGGGGATCTGGTTCTCCGGCTCAAGCAGAAGAAGGTGCACAAACTCGCCTCCCCATGGGAGGGTCCATACATTGTGACAGAGGCAATCGGCAACGGAGCTTACCGCCTGAAGGACTCGAAGACGGGGACAGTCTGCAGCAATCCATGGAACGTAGCACAGCTACGCCGCTTCTACGCCTGATCGACCCCAACTTGTAAACTTCATCTTGTCAAGTAGCAGCAGGTTTCTCACGCACTCTTTCCCTCGCCAGGGTACCTAAGGGGACTGGAAGGGTTTTAACGAGGCGGCCTGTTTGCGAGAATCAATAAAGATATTTGAAGAAAAAGACTCATCATTTTTTCCTTTGCGAACAATCAACCTAAATCCTAGGCCGCCACTCGAACCACTCGGGGGCTCGCGCCAGTCCAGCCTAGGCCGCCACTCAAATCACTCGGGGGCTGCGCCACACAGGCATAACTCGAAAATCCTAGGCCGCCACTCGAACCACTCGGGGGCTCGCGCCATACAGGTCTAAGTCCAGCCTAGGCCGCCACTCGAATCACTCGGGGGCTGCGCCACACAGGCATAACTCGAAAATCCTAGGCCGCCACTCGAACCACTCGGGGGCTCGCGCCATACAGGTCTAAGTCCAGCCTAGGCCGCCACTCGAATCACTCGGGGGCTGCGCCACACAGGCATAACCCGAAAATCCTAGGCCGCCACTCGAACCACTCGGGGGCTCGCGCCAAACAGGTCAAAGTCCAGCCTTGGCCGCCACTCGAATCACTCGGGGGCTGCGCCACACAGGCATAACCCGAAAATCCTAGGCCGCCACTCGAGCCACTCGGGGGCTCGCGCCAAACAGGTCAAAGTACAGCCTAGGCCGCCACTCGAATCACTCGGGGGCTGCGCCACACAGGCATAACCCGAAAATCCTAGGCCGCCACTCGAACCACTCGGGGGCTCGCGCCAAACAGGTCAAAGTCCAGCCTTGGCCGCCACTCGAATCACTCGGGGGCTGCGCCACACAGGCATAACCCGAAAATCCTAGGCCGCCACTCGAGCCACTCGGGGGCTCGCGCCAAATAGGTCAAAGTACAGCCTTGGCCGCCAATCGAATCACTCGGGGGCTACGCCACACAGGCATAACCCGAAAATCCTAGGCCGCCACTCGAACCACTCGGGGGCTCGCGCCATACAGGTCTAAGTCCAGCCTTGGTCGCCAATCGAATCACTCGGGGGCTGCGCCACACAGGCATAATCCGAAAATCCTAGGCCGCCACTCGAGCCACTCGGGGGCTCGCGCCATACAGGTCAAAGTACAGCCTTGGCCGCCACTCGAATCACTCGGGGGCTGCGCCACACAGGCATAAACTCAAAAATCCTAGGCCGCCACTCGAATCACTCGGGGGCTCGCGCCATACAGGTCAAAGTTCAGCCTTGGCCGCCAATCGAATCACTCGGGGGCTGTGCCGCACAGGCATAACTCGAAAACACTAGGCCGCCACTCGAGCCACTCGGGGGCTGCGCCGCACATGCCTAACTCAAACATACCTAAGACGTCACCCGATTCACTCGGGGGCCGCTCCATACAGGTTTACGAGTGCAAAATCACACGTTATACATTCAGCGAATAACATCACATGGTCATACATACATGCATATTTACGTTACAAGCTAACACTATACAACAACAAACTGCTATTCTTAGTCGACAGGCTCTTCCTTTGGCGCATCCAGTGGCCCTACAAGTTGCTCTGTATGATTCAGGACCTGTTGCATCGCCTGACGTGCAGCCGCACGGGATTCAGCATAATCAGCATCTCTAGGCAAGCCATCAAGTATTCTGTCCAAGGGAACATGAGGTCAATGCAGTCGAACATAAGCAAACGCCGTGTTGGCCCCGGCAACAAGCTGAGCGAAGACGACTTCCTTCAACGCCCTGCTACTGCGGAACCTCTCCAGCAGCGCAGCCAACCCAGAAGGCTGCTCGTTACGCGGAAAGTACACCCTGTTGATCTGCCAGAGTGCCTTCCGGCAACCTTCCAAGAGCACAGCAGCTCGCCAGGTGCGATCCAGCATCTTCGCGAGTATACGGCCTGCGTTTTTGTTCGACCAGAAGGTACGAGCTTCAAGTGAATCACCGGTGGCCTCCCTTTCCACCCGCTCGTCCATTCGACTATTCTCGGCTTGCCAGTCGGGATTAACATCTGCAGAAAAACATCCAACACTTAGAAGAATGAAAGCATAAAGAAGCCGAAACAAATCGCTTGAAGGTCAACCTTGCAGCTGTCGACTGATCAAGTCTATCTGGCCAAGAAGGAATTCCTCACGCTGTGAGAACGGCGCAACAGGTCGTGACTTCAAGCGCTCCAACTCCAACTCGGCAGTCCTCACCTTCGACTCAAGTTCAACAATCTTGTTCCTCATATAGGTGAACACTCGCTGGTCATTGGCGCTTCGCGCGTGGGCTGGAGGAGCTTGACGACGAGGGCGAGTGGGTGCAGCCGAAGAGGTATCCTCGTCCCCACCCACACCAGAAGCCCCAGCAACCTCGGGAGTCTCACCCATCTCAGGCTGCCAATTTTCGACATTGTCAGGCAAATTCATATGACACAAGACTGGAAAACAAAGATTATATTTTGACACTAGCATGTTCGCGGCCAAAAGACTTCGAAGATCATGAGTTTCATTACAGACCAAGTTCAAAAGAAGAAGAACCCTAAAACAAAGGAAACTACATGGCAGACTCCGACCGAGAACGGTCCTTCCTAGTGGCCAACTCTGCAGCCTTGGCGATTCTCTTCTCGAAGGTAGCAACCAGCCTCGCAGCCAGCTGACTCGCCCGCGCCTTCACAGAGCTAAGGGACGCGGTCTTGCCATCAGGCCTCCGAGGGAAGTCGTTGACAACCTTCTCAAAGTCACCTGCGACTTGGTGACCAAGTAGGAGCTAGAAAGTGAGCTCTGAGCCGCGTACCGTCTGAGCACGCGTGAAGTCCGCCAGGGTGGTCGCTTCGCCTTCAAACGGAGCCGCAAGCGCATCAACATCGACCGGCGACGGCTGGTCAGGAAAGATGCTCCGGTGCACACTCGCCAAGGCATCTTTCGACTTCTGCAGCGCCGCCGAAGATTGCTGCAGTGCAGTCGAAGCATACGCATGGGCGCGGTCAACGAAGCCAACAGCTTTCTCCAGGTCGACATTCTCACTGGAAATCTCTTCTGGAGGAGCGCCTCCGCACGGCTCTGAACAACGAAGAGGACCACACTTGTAAGACATCAGAAGTCGACACAAGACAAAGTAGGCAATGAGCCGAGATACTTACCTCCGATTACATTGGCGAGTGCGAGCAAGCGTTCAACCTGGGTCTTCTCTAGATCACCCCGGGTTCGCTCACGCTTTTGAGCTGCACCCAGGGATTTCTCCAGCTCCGCGACCCGCTTCGCCATGCTCTCCTTCTCGCCTATGGATCACCGGAGCAAAGTCAACAATGAAGATAGTCGCAGTACCTCTCGAACACAAGGGTTAGTACTTACTATTAGCTTGCTCCAAAGCAGCGTGGAGTCGATCCTTTTCCTTCTCCATCCGCACGAAGGCTGCGGCTCCCTCCATCAGCTGGCGACAAAATGGCTGTGGAAAGAACAAGATATTAATCTGTGCCCGACTATTCTAGTCACACACATCTTCGGGGGCTACTCCCATCGGGAGCGCTGTTCGCGCACCCGATACAGATCTTACAGACTGAGGTAAAGCACACTTACATGCTCAAGCAATCCAGCGTCCACCGAGGTCGCATCAACAGTCTTCTCTGGGACGGAGGAAGTCGAAGCCTTCAAAGTCGACACATCGCCCGCCCGCGGCTCCTCATCGGTCGGCTTCGCGGTCTGCTCGAACACGGGAGCGGACGTGTGCTCCATCTCTGGAGGCGAAGAACCGACAGCGCCAGTACGGTTGCTGCGACAAGATAATTCAATTCAAATACTCGCAAAGGCAAAAAGGGCACTCGACAAAACAAGATGATAGCTGAAAGACTAACCTGGTGACGTCCTGATCATCATCGCTGCCCAGGGAGACGGAGGGCAACCTCGCGAACCTAGTCGGTGGCGCAGAGCTAAGGGGAGGCACGACCAAAGGCTCTGTCGGGTCGCTCGTGTACCTGGCACCCGAGGACGACTCGCTCGCCTCGTCCACGTCCTCCACCTCCACCTGCTTTGCGGGTGACGAAGCCGAAGCGGACTCGCCACTCTTTCGCCTTCGCCGCTTCTGCAGCGGCTCTTCGTCTTCATCATCCTCCTCCACCTCTTCGCTCGGAGAGTTGGCGGAAGGGAGTTCGTCGTCATCCTCCTCGTCCTCCTTCACGACCTCTGCCTCAGCGTGATGACCGTTCTCCATCAGCGGAGGAAGGCTAACAAAGCTGGAACGACCCTGTCAAAAAATTCGAGTCAAGCAATAAGATTCGACTGAAGAAAACTCAAGACGAGCAAGGTTCAAGACACCTACCTCAGGCACAGGATTGTCGAGGCCATATGGCTGCACCGGGCACTTGACGCTGCATGTGTCTGCGGCTCGGAGGCTGGTGATGCTCCTCACCTTCGACTCGACTCCTTCGTCATCAAGTTCATCGCCGGATGCACGCGCCCACATTGGCTGGGCGCGGCGGCGGAGCGGCTGCACTCGGAGCCTGAAGAAGGTCGCGATGAGGTGCACCCCACCCGACTCGCGACCAAGGGTCTTCAGAAGTTCGCGGAGGAGCGCCAGCAGCGGCTTGGTCGCCTCCCTATCTTCCTTGGACAGCGGGTGCGCCCACGCCTTCATCTTCTGCCACGCGCGGTCAGCCGCGAAGTCGGGAAGGCCTTCTTGGTCGCACCTGACGTAGAACCACTTCCTCCGCCAATTCTGGACGGAGTCGGATTTCTTCATCTGGAAGAACGTGGTGTCGCCACACACTTGGATGTTGAAGCCGCCGACTGGGTAGACCTGCTTCGACTTCCCAACGTTCTTGCGAACGAGGAACAGAGACTTCCAGAGAAGCCAGTTGGGAGAGATTCCCAAAAAGCACTCGTAGAGCACGATAAAGCTCGCGATGCTCAAGACGCTGTTGGGAGTCAGATCGTGGATCTGAATCCCATAAGCGAACATGAGACCACAAACAAAATCGTGGATGGGGAACCCGAAACCCCGTGGAAGGAACTCCACGAAGCAAACGCGTTCCCCATCGCGAGGAGAGGGGAGTACCTCTTTTCCCGGAGCGCGCACGGCCGCCTGGTCCGCCGGCGGCAGCAGCCCCTGCGCGCGGAGGCTCTCAAGATCGGCTTTCTTCACTGACGACTTCACCCAGTCGCCTTCCACCTTCTTAATGGCTGCATCGGCGGCGGCGGCGGCGCCCTCGGTGGTCTTCGCTCGTTTCGAGCCCATCCTTGCTCGAGGGAATGGAGAAAGCTCGGGAGAACTGGGCGCAAGGACAGCAATGGCGGAGAAGATTGTGGAGATGGCGAGAGAATGAAGATGGAGTGAACTGTTTCACCGTCGCGGTGGAAAATATGTACCGCGGGGATGGTTCATCTAGGCCGTCCTCCGTGGAAAGGTAATCGAGGACAACATCCGGCCGTCCACGTGTCGCGCGGAGAGGGCAACCGTCGCCGGCCACGCCGCCCACTACGCACGGGAATCAAGGCGTCATCATTATCCCGCGAAAGTTTCGCGCCCAACGGTCCAAATTCATCAGCGGCCGCTGTGACAGTGGGCCCACTTCGTCACGTCCCGTCGGGCGCAGAGTGTGCCAGGAAGCGTCATCACTGATGTCATCCCTGACGTCACTACGGAGTCGTATCAAGTAAGCCAACGATCCGGCAGAGCACTCGACAATCCATTCGAGTAAGACAAGTACGTAGTAAGCTTTACAAGCTGATGATACCCGAATTTATCATTCGAGTGGACGAACAATCAGTAAGCTTTAAAGAGCTGAGTTTAAGCCACTTCAGTAGGCCATCAAGGCTGAGTACAGAGTAAGTCGAGCAAGGCCAGTTTTTGACTCGGGTATTTCGAGACATCTTACTCCCATCGGGAGCGGACTTTTCGACTAAAGAAAAATTGAGTTTAACCTCAATTGCAAGCAATTCAGATTAATCTCGGGGGAGACTCCCATCGGGAGCGCTGTTCGCGCACCCGATGACTAAGGACAACGACAGTCGAAAGTTGGCGAATCAAGAAGATCATGCGGCACACCCGATGATTCAAGGCAAATACGCTCGAAGGTTGACTCATAAAGGAACCAGATGGCGTGCCCGGAGGAAGGAGTCCTTTACTCGACTCTGCGATTCGACTAAGCACTCGGGGGCTACTGTCGTGGGGCTACCTTTCGGGTACCCCACGGTGGTGGTACCTGGGTCACGCCAAGGGAAGCCCATTGAAGCCCATGAAGTGCACCGTGAGGCCCAAGTAGCCGGTTAGATCGGTGATGAGACTTTCCTTATCCTGTAATGTGTAATCCGCACCGTCCACCCGAGACCTGGCCTGTGATATAAAGGCCAGGAGGGTGCGCTACCTAGGGCAAGAAAGACACAGGCAAACCCTAGCGAGATTGCCATCTCGCCATTGTAGCCACCTCGATAATATCAGACAAGCAGGAGTAGGTCTTTACCTCATCTCGAGGGGCCGAACCTGGGTAAATTCGCCCCCTGTTAGCCGTCGTGATCACCAACGTTCATCCTCTCTTCCCCTCAATCAACCCGGGGTACCTAACCTTGGGAATTGCCGAGCCCCAACCTCGACAGCCGGCCTCACCTCCCTCTTCCGTGACAACCAACAGGCCCGTGCAGGTTACCTCGACCAGAAGTTCCGCAACATCGTCCAAGGAAACAAGAGCGTCACCGCCTACTACCTCGAGCAAAAGACGGTCACCGACGCCCTCACCGACGTTGACGCCCCGGTCTCCGACAACGCCCTGGTGTGGAACACCATCAAGGGCCTCCACGACCACTACAAGGACATCGGCAACCTCGCGCCTCTCATCAAGCCGTTCCCCTCCTTCCTTGAATTTTGCAACATGCTTCTTCTCCAGGAACTCAAGCCTCCTTTACGAGCTCTCCGCCGCCCGCCGTGTTCTACTCCACTCCTGCTGCTGCTGGTCCACGCGGAGGACCGCCCCCTTTACCAACACATGCGCCTGCGGGCTTTGGTGCTCCCGCGCCATACGGCGCCCCCACCGGCTACGGCACCGGTCGCTACAAGGGCAAGAAGAAGAAGAATTGGGGCGGCAGCGCCCCCATCTTCCCCACCATGCAGAACCCTGGACCGGCGCCATCCACATGTACCCCATGATGGGTCCCTGCGCCGGGCACGCCGGCCACGCCACCGGCCTCCTTGGCCCTGGTCCGCGCCCCTCGGCTCAGCTGCATCGCCCCTGGCGTGGGGTTACCATGCCAAATCCCTCGGATGACATCCTTGGGTTGAGAGAATAGGAGAAGAAGATGGTGGTACTGGTGGATCCATTGGCTGACAAGCGGGATTTACCCAGGTTCAGGCCCCCGAAGGTAAAAGCCCTACATCCTGCTTGTATGGAATTGATGATGAGCTTTACAGATCGATTACAATGGCGAGATCGTGAGAAGCGATCTCGCTAGGGTTTCTGGTGGTGAATATGAGCGTACCCTAGGTCGGCGGCCCTCCCAGTCCTTAAATAGTGGGACTGGGTCTCGGGTCCTATACCGACTAGGTTTACATCTGGGCCTGCCGACCTAATATTTCTAAGTCTTTCCTTCGAGGCCTCCTTCCTGGGCCTTATGACCGATGGGCCTTTGTCCTTTTCCTCACTAGGGTAGTCCACGGTGGCACACCCGAAAGGTGTAACCACGTCAGTAGCCCCTGAGGACCTAGTAGACTTGGAGAGTCTAGTAGGGACTCCTCCGCATTGTATCGTCCTGGTGCGAGTCGTGCCTTTAGCGATTCATTCGTATCCGTGTTTCAGGACGCTTAGTGGTGGATCTCGCACAATAAGCCAGGTACTCTCGACGGATCGGGACCAGTTAAGTGCTCTTGGGCACAAGCATTATTAGCGTACATCAAACTCGAGTCCCCAGGCTCGAGCTTGGAGGCTAGTCCCTTCGACTCCAGCCGCTTGGGATCTTACGGAGTCGAATTCGGCCTGAATGGGTACCCAACGTGTTCGTCGGGATTTTTCTTCACACCTGCTGGTGCGGCATATCTGTCAAGCTACCACGGCTACTGCCAGTGGGCCTGGCCCTACACGACGGATCGGTGGGTCTTACCTTTGCACTACGGAGTGCAGCATTTGAGGGTCAGCTGTATTTGATTCATCTCGGGTATTTTTCTCGGGTTAGACCGAAGTCGATAACCTTTCGAGTGTTGCACAGTCGTGCTTTCATCGAGTGCGCGGTGGCGCTCCTGAGGGGAGTGTTCCCCAAAATTATGCTGAATTATTTATAACTGGGGATAATCTCAACCCATTTATTTTGCCGTAAACCGAGGGATTTGTTTTGCTCCCGATGGGAGTGAACGGGTGCAAATTTGTTCAGTCTGACAGCATATGGGAGTCGATACTTTGTCGAGTCCGCAAACGCGAGACTCGACCTCGCCCGTGGACAACTCCTCCGCGGATGTGCAAGTCACGTCGGCGGCTCCAGCAAACCCGAACAACGGGTGCGCCCGAGCTTGAATCGGGTGCACCCGCCTTCTGATGAAAGTGGCGATGAGGTGAACGCCACTTACCTCCTTGCCGGCGGTCTTCAGCAACCTCGACACCCGAGACATGAGGGGATCGGACTCCTTGATCTCTCGGGCGTTGGGGCGATGCGTCCAGGAGTTCTTCTTCGTCACGGTCACTCCAGCACGGAACGGGGGAACCCTGTACTTCTGCCCGGGCTGGTGGACCTCCGTGACGTAGAACCACCTTTTCCTCCAGTTCTGCGCGGACTCGAGCTGCTTCAGGTCAAAGTACTCGATGTCCCCGTGGGACTGGATGCCGAAACCCCCGACGGGGTAAACACCGCGAGCGCCGGCGTTGCGCTTCACGTTGAAGATCCGCTGCCACAGTCCCCAGTGCGGGTGAATGCCGAGGAAGCACTCGCACAGGACGATGAAGCAACTGATGTGGAGGATGGCGTTCGGCGTGAAGTCGTGGAGCTGGACGCCGTACGCGTACATCAGCCCTCGGACAAATTCGTGAACAGGGAAGGCGAATCCCCTGTTCACGAAATTGACGAAGCAGACGCGCTCGCCGTCACGGGGATGAGGGACCACCTCGTCGCCGGGCGCCGTCGCCATCTTCTCCAACGGCGGCAGGAGGCCGTCGCGGCGCAGCGCCTCCAGCTGGTGCTCATTCACGGACGACCTCTGCCAGTTGCCGTGAATCTTCTTCAGCCCACCGGCCGTGCCGGTGCCGGCGGCGGCGGCGCAGGTGGAACTCTTCTTTCCGGAGACTTTCTTCATGTCGGAGGTGGACATGGACGCTTTGGTGGCTACACGAAGAAAGGCAGAGCGCAAGGGGAGAAGGAGAACTTCGGCGGTGAGAATGGGGATTGTACCTTTTTCACCGCCGGGGCGCCCCTATTTATCCATCGGACGGGGCGATCTGTGTCGTCCGATATTCATCGAGCAAAACGGAGCACATCCAACCCCACACGTGGCGTGCGGAGGGCAACCGTCGCCGGCCACGTCGCCCACTATGCACGAGAAACGAGGAGTCCATCATAATGGCGTGGCGAAATTTTCGCGCCCACCAGTCAAACCGACGTGACGTTTCGTACTGTCACTTCTGGCAGGGCAAACGGCAGAGCGCCTCAGTAGCGCAACGCACACGCGTGACGTCATTCATGACGCAGGAGTTACAGACTGCCTTCAGCACCAGTTACAGACGTCATTCATGGTGCGCGTCAGCCCTCCGGGGAAGTGGTGACGCGGCTAGGGTTTAGGGTGGAGAGAGGGGTGCGGCTAGGGATCTTGGGAGGCAGCACAAGGGTGTGCCGCACCCCTCCCCTCCCCACCTTATATAGGTGGCCGGCCGGCTAGGGTTAGGGTAAGGGGCCGGCCGGCCTTGCTTGCCCCCCAAGTTGGAGTCCAACTAGGACTCCTCCTTGGGCTCCCTTTCCTAAAGGGGTGGAGGCCCAACTCCTAGTCCAACTAGGAGTGGGATTCCCCTTCCTTTCTTAGCCGCATGGCCCATGTGGCCCTAGGTGGTGCAGCACACCATGTGGTGGCTGCACCCCTATGGTCCATGTGGGCCCCCATACAATATGTGGGTCCCACTTCTAGATCCTTCTAGAACATTCCGGAACCTTCCGGTACCCTATAAATAATTTCCGGAACTTTTTCGAAACCTCCGGAAACAACTTTCCATATATATATGAATCTTATTCTCCGGACTCCTCCGGAACTCCTCGTGACGTCCGGGATCCCATCCGTGACTCCGAATCACCATTCGTTCATTTTATCATTTAATTCATCGCAAAACCTAATTTCATCGGAACGTTAAGTGTGTGACCCTACGGGTTCGGGAATGCATAGACATGATCATATCAATAATTAATAGCGGGACCGGGATGCCCATATTAATTCCTATACACTCAACGAAAACCTTTTCTCGATTGAACCACGATGCCGGAGATTCAATTAATCTCATATACGATTCCCTTTGTCTCGCGATATTTTACTTGCCGGAAATATAATCGTTGACATCCCCATGTCTAGTTTAATCTCGTTACCGGCAAGTTCTCTTTACTCGTCCATAATATAGGATCCTTGTGATTACAACCTAATCACATGTCTGCAGACTTTTGATGCTATATTACCGAGAAGGCCTGGAGATATCTTCTCCGTCACATGGAGGGACAAATCCCACTCTCGATTCATATCACCCAACAACCCACCATCGGAGATACCTGAAAGCCACCTTTATAATCACCCAGTTACGAAGTGACGTTTGATGTCCACAAAGTATTCCTCTGGTGAACGGGAGTGATATAATCTCATGGTCTAAGGAAACTATATTTGGCATATTAAAAGTGTTGACAACAAAACTTTTGTGACACGATTAATTGCAACTCTTTATTGTTTGGGTCATGTCCATCAAGTCATTCACCCAATGACGAGACTCCGTTATCAAGTGACTATAACAAGTCCATAGTTAGGAAACTCTAACTATCTCTTGATCAACGAACTAGTCCTGTAGAGGCTCACTAGGGACTCCTGGTGTTTATATTCCACACATGTATTATGTTTCCATTTAATACAATTATAGCATGGATAATAAACTATTATCATAAACATGAATATGCTTAATAAACCATTTTATTATTGCCTCTAGGGCATATTCCCAACAGTTCAATGCACCAATAGAATTCTGAATCGCTGCCAAGGCAGCTGCAGACTCAGTTGCCGTTTGAAGCACATTGTCAACCTTAATATCCGTGGCAGTCAAATCTGCTTGTAGCCTGTCACATTGAGTGCTGAACTGACGTGTCAGGTGATCTCGAAGAGCTTCATATTCGGCCCAACAAACAGGAGCGTTGCCATCCTTCTTTTGCCTCACAACACCATCGTCCTCATCTCCTGAAGACATGATTAGTGCACACAAGGGTATATAGAAATATGTATGTGGAAAACTCTCAACTCACTCAAACCAAAAGAAATTGTGTATCTTACCGTTCCTAAGTGAATAGTATAGCTTACCACTTGTATGGACAGAACATGCACGGATGGGGTGAAGCGAATATTATGGGTCTCAAAGTGTTAGACAACAAAACCAGGGTATTTTTGTGGAGCTTGGTAGGGATACCTAACTACACCAAAAGACAAACCCTAGTGCTGGTCGGATAACACAAAGAAAAACGCACACGGTGGGGATGAACGGGGCCAAGTGACTATGAACAAGGGGGTCACAAACAGCAAGCGGCTGCGCACAAGAGCCTTTGTCGAAGGAGACCTGGTACCGCTTGAAGGACCCAAAGACAGGCGAACTCATCCGCAACCCCTGGAACGCGGCGCAACTGCGACGCTTTTACGCGTAGCACAACTATCAAAGGCTGGTTAGCCACCTCTGTAAACACTAGAGACCATGTCTCCAGCAATAAAGCGCAATGTTCCTCTACCATATGAGCCAACACACAGCGCACAAAATAAATACCCGAAAGGGCAAACATCATATCCAGCTCCGGACGTAGCACCCGATACTCGGGGGCTACGCCGTTCGAGCACAAATCATTCTCTGCCTTAGCAGCACACCGACGCTCGGAGGCGGCGCTAAGTAAAGGCCAAAACAAAACAAACTCTATATACAAAGCAACTCCAAGCTTTACAGAGCAAGCATACAAATTTTCTGCAAATATACAATGTGCTTACACAAAAAAAAACAGTCTACAGGCTCGTCCTTTGGAACCCGTGACGCCACATAGTCCGAGTAAATCTCGGTGTCACGCTCCAGCTTCCTAATCAACTTGACGGCTACATCTTCTACGGCGTGATAGTGAGTTTCCATCGGCGTAGGCTCCCCGTCTTCCTTATCGGGGACGTCTTCTATCCCCCTCAGGACGAGATACGGGTGCCGCCGGTGAACAAAAGCTAAGGCGTACATCGCACCGCTGACAAGCTGCGTCCGGATAAAACTCTGCGCAGCCTTGCCATTACGGAATCGCGTCATGAGAGCCCTAAGACCCTGCGGCTGCGGATCCAGAGGGAACATCGCCTTGTACACCAGCGCCAGTGCCGAACGGCACGCCCCGGCGAAGGACGTCACCTGGCTTATGCGATGCTGAAGAACAGCCAGCACCCGACCTCGTGAGGGGTCTGACCAAAACGAGGTGGTGTCACGCCCGACAGCCTCGGCAACATGGCGAAGCCGACTATCCACCCGAACGGCCTCAGCTTGAGGGTCTTGTTGTACACCTACACACAAAGGAAAGATGAAACAACTAAGGAAACGAGCTACGCCAAAACACTCGGGGGCTTGCAGCCACTTACACAGTAAATCATTGTTGGCCTTTTCCAACTCCTCAAGAAGGAAAGCTTCCCGTTCAGCGGGGCGAGGCTGCTTTGACTTAAGTACGGCCAAGGCACCCTGCGCCACCCGCAGGTCTTGCTCAAGCCTAGCGCAGCGATCTCGGAGCATCGTGAGCCGATAATCCCCGGAGTCGCGGTTCCCGGAAGAACAACCAGCAGTCGCGGCGCGCGGCATCAGAAGACGGAGCGGCAATCGTTGGATTTACCTGTTAGCAAGCCAAGCAACCAAGTATGAGACATCCTTCTTGAAGAAGGCCCGGGGGCTGGAAGAAGTCGCAAGGCACAAAGACATCAAGACAGATGTAAAATCTTATATAAAGTTCGCAACTGGCACAGCCATTACAAAAGGGCGACAGGCATCGCCACAGACAAACTACAAAAGATGAAAAATACAAAGACAAGCAGCTACTGCGAGCTTGCGGACTTCTTGGCCTTCTCCGCACGCTTGGCAGCCTGCTTCTCCAAGGTTTCAGTCAGCTTTTGTGCCAACTAGCGAGACCGCTCGGCGAAACTGCCAAGAGCCACTGGCTTGCCAGCGGGTCCGCGGGGCAGCCCAGACATAGCCTTGTCGAAGTCACCCTCGAAGTCGTGCCCTAGCAGCATAAGGAGGGTGGTCTGCGAGCCACGTATCGTGTGCTCGCGTCTGAAGTCGTCGACTGCGGAGCCGTCAGGGCCAAACTGCTCAGCCAGTTCCTCGAGGGAAGCAGGAGGCTGCCCCTTGGGAAACAGACTGCCGTGCAAACTTGTCAGCGCGTCGGTAGCCTTCTCCAGGAGACCGCCCGCCTGTTGGCCAGCACCCTCTACAGCAGCAACTGCGCCGTCCAAGTCATCGACGGCAGCCTGGGCGCTGGAACATACCACAGTGCCAAGGCTACCTGAAGAAAGCAGAAAAGAAACTCGGTTAAACCAAAGGAAGCAGAAAGAACAGAGAAAAGCAGAGTTAACACTTACCCAACAAGGAGTTGCTCGCCGCGCAGAGGCGCTGCACCAAGGCCTGCTTGTGCGCATCGGCCGCCTCCTTCGCGACCGCGGCGGCGTCCAACTGCTCCTTGAGGATAGCGGCCTGTTGCGAGGCATTCTCCCTCTCGCGTCGCGACTGCGCCAACAACTCTGCAGGCAAAAGGCGTTCAAACAAATAGCAATAAAAACACTCCCAAGCAGCGGAAGACAAAGGAAAAACCTCGGAGTTCGGCGGACTCTCGCTCCAGGCGAGTTTTCTCCGCCTCCATGGCCACGAAACGGTGGCCGATACCCAACAGCTCGAGCGTCATAGGCTGCACCAAACAAAGAACAAAGAGTCAGTGGAAGAACTTGAGTCTGTACACGACTGAATTCAGTCGCCCACAGACTCAGGGGCTACTCCCATCGGGAGCGCGACAGCGCTCCCGATAAATCACAGACAAAAAGCAAAGAAACAAAGGAGAAAGTTCAGTTTAGAGTCTATACCCAACTGTTCCTAGTTGACTATAGACTCGGGGGCTACTCCCATCGGGAGCGCTATCGCGCACCCGATGCAAACAAAAAGTATTCACTACTTACACGCTCGGCTGAAGCAAGCGGAGGAGTGCTGGCGATGGTGACAAGGGCGTCGCCAGGAGTCGAGGGCAGTTGCGGCCGGCACGACGTCGGGATCAGACGGCGGTGGAGGAGCCGTTGTCTCCGTGATAAGGGGTGGCCCGATCGATTCTCTGTGAGCGGTGGTAGATGGTTGATGATGGTAGATAACTTGCGAGATTCCGACGAACTCTCCGGCTGCTCCCCTGTTGCCAATGCAACAGCTCTTCAACCCAATGGATATTCGCGACGCCTCACACCGATGGCAACGTAGCCGCCGGCCACGAGCGGTTTCTGCGATCTACTAATTCCCAATGGAACAACAGATCACACTCTAACTTTGGTAGCAAGAACCTCCAGATCGAAACAAAGTGGAGGGTTGTATTCCTGATCGCAACAAAGTGGAACACGGCAAAAGATGAATGCTTATAGCAATCCAATCTAGGGTTTAATCAAAATGTGGTCTAACCCCTCTACTACAGCCGCCCCTATCCTTATATAGGAGGCCAAACCGAACTACATGGAAAACCTAACTTGGTTCTGACTCGAACGGATACAAACCGACCCAAAAGTGGGTTCGGCCCAAAATCTGGCGCGCAGGCCGGGTCCAGGCCGGGCTTAGGCCGGGTCTAGGCCGGGCTGGGATTTGCATGCCACGCAAACCAGCCTGGCCGGGCGGAGGCCGGGCTGAGGCCGGCCGCTTCGGGTGCATGGCCGGCCTAGGCCGGGCAAAGGCCGGGCTGAGGCCGGCCACTTCGGGCACATGGCCGGCCTAGGCCGGGCTTGGGCCGGCCTTCCTGCGTCTTGGAGGCCGGGTGCTTCGGGTGGCTGGCCGGCCTGGCCGGGCTGAGGCCGGCCTCAGGCCGGGCTGCCTGGTTTTCTTCGTCTTCCTTTCTTGCGCCTTCCTCCCGCTCCTCCCTCGCGCCATAGGTGACATTGTACTCCATTCCTTGCCGCTCCTCTGGTACTCCTCCAATGTTGTGTTATCAACAACCCTAATCATACACAAGTGCATAGACTTAGGCAGTTATAAAGTTCTCGTTATCACAACATCATATTCAATTAAGAGTGAGTTCACCTGTTGTCCAAGTAGCTTGGCACGAGCTCTTGTCATCGGTCCAATCCTCACCTCATTGGGCTTGTCTTGAGCAGCAACATCATCGATAGAAGAAAATGGTAAAGGACTAGGGATGTCCTCATCACTCCCGCACGACGGGCCTCCGCGCTGTCGCCCTCGTCCGTTCGTTTGCCCGCATTGGGCGGCAGAGTCGCACCAGAGGAAGAGTCCCTGCAGATGAGCACACGATAAGCCAAGAATTTCAAATAGAAACTCTAACCAACAAGAAAGGGAAAGCAGCAGTTGAAAACTTACGAGCTAAGGACTGTTAGCAAAGCGGCAGGGTCGAAGCAGTCCGGAGCAGCACGAGTCTTCTTCGGTGGAGGCTCCACGGGATCACGCGCCGGAGGGACCTCCTCGTCGGCATGAACAGGAGGCGACGATGAACTGGAACCCTCCGTGATGGGACCCTGCTTCGACTCCTCCGCTGCCTTGGAGCCAGCGTCGCGGAAACGCTTGCGGCGGATGAGAGGAACTTCATCACTGTCCGCAGCCTCTGCATCCTCGACCGACGCAGCGGAACAGACAGAAATGTCCTGCTCATCAGGATCATCCTGCAAGTCAGGGGCCACGGAAGTCCCTTTCTCCTCAGGAAGAGGAGGAAGGCTGACAAACGTCGAGAAGCCCTTCGAGCAGAAAAACAAAGACTCTCTCTCTCAGCAATCAAAACATCGGCAAACACAGCAAACATAGAAAAGAAACACAAGAACAAAGCACATACCTCTGGAACAGGGTTCTCGAGGCTGAATGGCACCACGGGCGATTCAAGGACGTTCGCCTCGCCGACCTTGAGCAGGGTCAGTGGCTGGCGGGTGTCTGTTTCTCTTGCTTTAGTGAGGGTGCAATTTTCAATGGAAGGCCTTTCAAAAGGATGAGTAAATAAGCAACTTTTATATCACCGTTGTGCTTTTGCGTAGATTAGAACGGTTCTTTCTCGTTGACCCAAGCCACGTAAAATTTACATAAACAAAGTAGAGGACGTCTAACTTGTTTTTGCAGAGGGGGTCATGTGATGTGATATGGCCAATATGTGATTTGTGATAATGTATGAAATGATCATGTTTGTAATATTTCGCGACTTGCATGTCGACGAGTACGGCAACCGGCAGGAGCCATATGGTTGTCTATTATTTTATGTGACCTGCGTGTCATTGAATCACCATGTAATTGCTTTACTTTATTGCTAAGAGTAGCATTAGTTGTAGTTGCAATAGTTGGTGGACAACCATGATGATGGCGCCACGATGATGGAGATCATGCCGGAGATGGAGATCTTGCCGGTGCTTTGGAGATGGAGATCAAAAGCATAAGAAGAAAGGCCATATCATATCACAATTTTTGAATTGCATGTGATGTTAATCCTTTTATGCACCTTATTTTTATGCTTAGATTTGATCGCGATGGTAGCATGATAAGGTGATCTCTCATGTTAATATCAAGATAATTAAGTGTTCTCCCCTAGTATGCACCGTTGCGAAAGTTCGTCGTTTCGAAGCATCACGTGATGATCGGGTGTGATAGATTCAACGTTCACATACAACGGGTGTAAGCCAGTTTACACATGCATGAATACTACGGTTGTCTTGACGAGCCTAGCATGTACAGACATGGCCTCGGGAACACGGAACCGAAAGGTTAAACACAAGTCATATGAATGATATGATCAACACTGAGTTGTTCACCATTGAAGCTACATCACCTCACGTGATGATCGGTTGTGGTGTAGTGGATTTGGATCGTGTGTCACTAAAACAACCAGAGAGATGTTGAGTTTAGTGGGAGTTCATATAGTAATTTAAGTTAAACTAAAATTATCATAAACAAGTGTCCTAAAGATGTCTTTGCAAAATCCTTGTAGATCATGGCCGACTACAGTAGTATGTTTCTTGCTGAGGAGCTGCGTCTGGATGGGTCAAACTTTGCTGAGTGGTACATGCGTCTGAGAGAAGTCCTACACACCAATAGTGAGCTCTACGTGATAGATGAACCTTTAGAAGATTGCCCTGATGGTTCTGCAAACTATGAGGAGTACATGGAGTGGTACGAACAAAAGACCACCTACTTGAAAGTCGAGTGGCTGATGTGCACCTTCATGGATTCTAACCTTGGTAGACAATTTGGAAACTTGAGCGCAATGGAGATTGTCGATGAGCTGAAAAGAAGGTTCATAGCACAAGTTAGAGTTGCAAGGTTTGAATGCTTGGATGAATTTCTTTCAACTAAGATGGAAGAAAACACTTGCTTGGAACAACACCTGAGGAAGATGCACAGGTTGTATTTTACTTTGGTGGATGTTTGGAACCACGAGATGACTGACGAGATGGCAATAGATGGGGTGCTACGCTCGCTTCCCCCCAGCTATAAGAATTATGTCAGGGACTATGTCATGGGAAGGGATTCGATCACTTTCTGTGAGTTTATTTCCCGACTGCGTCATGTCAAAGTGGAACCCATAGCAGGAGAAGTAGTCAATGCAGAAGGTATATTTTGATATACTAGTTATAAATGTTTAAATGTCCCATTTACACTTGTGGTGAGCTAAGTATTTGATACTTGTGCCGTTTTGTGAAAACAGGGCCCGCCGTTTGAGAAGTGCATGGAGGGACTGAGTGGATTTCGCGGGAAGATGGCAATCAAGGAGTTGATGCTGGCGTCATTTCACTTCTACATTTATCGTTTTAAATTAGAGGATTTGAATGAGTTTTGTAATCGAATGAAGTGTGATCTTAAATTAGTGTGTCTCGGTTTGTGAGACGGTCATTCATGTTAAAGACAAGTGGTCGTTCTATTTTCATGAGTAATCCTTCTTTAGTGATCACGTTTCGATTATGAGATTATTGTCCTTTGTTAGATTCGAATTAAGTGTGATCTTAAATTAGTGTGTCTCGGTTTGTGAGACGGTCATTCATGTTAAAGACAAGTGGTTGTTCTATTTTCATGAGTAATCCTTCTTTAGTGATCACGTTTCGATTATGAGATTATTGTCCTTTGTTAGATTTAAACGATAATTAGTTAAACACTTATAAAAATGAAACATGCTTAAAAAAATGTCCAATACTTGATAATGATTTTGTTTTAATTGTGCTATAGTGTTGAGGAGCATTGGATGCGCATCATCAAGTAGTATGATTAAAAATGTCATTTTCTGAAAATGCCATGAGTAGCTGGAAAATAAACACAAGTGTTGATTGAAATTTTCCAGTTAATGAGACATATCATTGTTTTATGTTCTTCATCGTGAATGAGTAAATAGGAGTATTTATTCATGTCATGATGAGACCATGGAAGTAAAGGATATTAAGTTAACAAGATAATTGAGTCCTTTCGATTTGATCAAAAGAGACGAAATATTTGAGTTATTGTTTAGTATGAAGACTTGTGACAAGTGTTATCACAAATTACAATATTTAGAGATTATTTAAAAGTGTTTTGATAACCCTAAAGTATTGTAGTCACATTATATTTGATATTATGTGGTCATAAAGATAGGATTTGAATTTAAGGGTTTATTTGTATCACTTAGATTTATTTTTGATAACACTCTGTTTCAAATAAAGGATCTATTTAATGATTTGCATTTCGCATATGAGTTATGTGAAATAGTGGTTTCAATAATTATGAGATAATTAAAAGCCATAGCAAATGGAGCCTTGTAGTATGTTCATATGAGATTATGAATAGAGATTCCACAATGTGAGACTAAAAAGGACAAACCAATGTGTTTGGTTGTGTTATGTATTTTAGTGGTTTTATCGTGAAATGGTTTCATGGACAAAAGAATTGTTGGAATAAATTGAGAAAGCTAAAACCTCATATGTTTATGTATCAAGTGGCACATATGTAAAGTGCTGTGTTGGTTAAAACTTGACACATAAAGAATTTAATGATGGTGATCATTGGATTTTCGGTTTAGCTTGTCTAAAGAGCAGTGGGATTCAAGAATATGAAATTTGTCAAAAGGTGCAAATAATATTCGTGATTTACTTGTCATGTTTGAGAAACAGGACATACCTACAAAACTACAAAAGAAGAAATAGAAACTTTAAGATACGAAAGTGACTAAGAGTCATCCTATGTTAAGTTTAAATCACAAAGTAATTGTTACTTGATTTTGTGAAAAGAATGTTTCACATATTTATTTTGCAAAGAGTTTGTGTAGAATAAATAAAACTTAAAGCTAGCAAGGTGCTGGCGTTTCGTATATGAGTTCTCGAATCTTAAGAGTTAAGAAATTTTGGAGGAGTCCAAAGTATCGAAAAGTGCATAAGAAACTGAGTGAGATCTAATTAACATATGTGGTGACATATATTAAGTTAGAGCAGAAACTAATTTCCATAATCAAAATATGTGGTGACATATGTTTGAGTGGGAACTAGTTAATCATGGTCAAATATAAAGATAACATATTTCTGAGTGGGAGCCAATATGGTTTCACAATTTAATATGTGTATGGTGTATATTTGAGTGGGAGTTTACAACATTGTGTTTGAATGAAATGGAGATTTCATGAATGTTGTAAATATTGTCATGGACCAATGCATAACTTGTGAACGTCAAAATATTCATGGAGATGGATGTATCTATGGTGGATAGATAAGTTTGATAAACATTAAGGTCATGATGTTTTAACCTAAACAAGTTTTGAAGGAGTTCAAAATAAAACAAGAGAAGAATGGTTCATCTCATTGTAACATATAGGTGAAACATTGAGTTGAGAACTCAGTACAAAATTGATGGTTGGAGGATATGTTAGAATTCACTATGAATTGTTCATAGGTCTAAGCATATTAGAATCATATGTTTGTATTTGACGATATGTGACCCAAGTTCTTGATTGTAAGAACATGTTAAATGAGGAGTCATTTTTCATGAAATTGAGATAAATTTAGAAAATGGTAGACTTGGTTAAAGTCATAAAGCCAAACTAAATTGGAGATCTCTTAAAGTCAGAGCAGCACAGCGAAAGCATGATCAGAGATGTCAAAGTGACAAGTTTCACTGTTGATTTGTTGAGTCTACAACATATAGGAGTATATGATTAATTCAAGGATTAAAATAAGATACAATATTTTTGGTTGGAGAAAGTTGTTTCAAGATTGAGTGAGTTCCGGATGCACATGCTATGTGAAGGTCCTTTTGACTGATCATACGTCATGTAGGCATAAAGGGACGCGGACATCTCATTCTATAACCAAAACATATTATATACATTATATGATAATGAGTTTTATCATGTGATGATAAAGTAATGTCAAATTAGGTGACAGTTACAATTTTGCAAAGGACATAAAGAGCTGTATAGTACAGAACACGGACAAAACCTCTTCCACAAGCAAACATGATCAACACTGAGACTTCATGAGTGAGACTCCATGGGTGTTGGATCGAGGAAATGTAAACTAGATTATTGACTCTAGTGCAAGTGGGAGACTGTTGGGAATATGCCCTAGTTTATTAAGCATATTCATGTTTATGATAATAGTTTATTATCCATGCTATAATTGTATTAAATGGAAACATAATACATGTGTGGAATATAAACACTAGGAGTTCCTAGTGAGCCTCTACAGGACTAGTTCGTTGATCAAGAGATAGTTAGAGTTTCCTAACTATGGACTTGTTATAGTCACTTGATAACGGAGTCTCGTCGGGTGAATGACTTGATGGACATGACCCAAACAATAAAGAGTTGCAATTAATCGTGTCACAAAAGTTTTGTTGTCAACACTTTTAATATGCCAAATATAGTTTCCTTAGACCATGAGATTATATCACTCCCGTTCACCAGAGGAATACTTTGTGGACATTAAACGTCACTTCGTAACTGGGTGATTATAAAGGTGGCTTTCAGGTATCTCCGATGGTGGGTTGTTGGGTGATATGAATCGAGAGTGGGATTTGTCCCTCCATGTGACGGAGAAGATATCTCCAGGCCTTCTTGGTAATATAGCATCAAAAGTTTCCAGACATGTGATTAGGTTGTAATCACAAGGATCCTATATTATGGACGAGTAAAGAGAACTTGCCGGTAACGAGATTAAACTAGACATGGGGATGTCAACGATTATATCTCGGGCAAGTAAAATATCGTGAGACAAAGGGAATCGTATATGAGATTAATTGAATCTCTGGCATCGTGGTTCAATCGAGAAAAGGTTTTCGTTGAGTGTATAGGAATTAATATGGGCATCCCGGTCCCGCTATTAATTATTGATATGATCATGTCTATGCATTCCCGAACCCGTAGGGTCACACACTTAACGTTCCGGTGAAATTAGGTTTTGCGATGAATTAAATGATAAAATGAACGAATGGTGATTCGGAGTCTCGGATGGGATCCCGGATGTCACGAGGAGTTCCGGAGGAGTCCAGAGAATAAGATTCATATATATATGGAAAGTTGTTTCTGGAGGTTTCGGAAAAGTTCCGGAAATTATTTATAGGGTACCGGAAGGTTCCGAAATGTTCTAGAAGGATCTAGAAGTGGGACCCACATATTGTATGGGGGACCACATGGACCATAGGGGTGCAGCCACCACATGGTGTGCCGCACCACCTAGGGCCACATGGGCCATGCGGCTAAGAAAGGAAGGGGAATCCCACTCCTAGTTGGACTAGGAGTTGGGCCTCCACCCCTTTAGGAAAGGGAGCCCAAGGAGGAGTCCTAGTTGGACTCCAACTTGGGGGGCAAGCAAGGGCCGGCCGGCCCCTTGCCCTAACCCTAGCCGGCCGGCCACCTATATAAGGTGGGGAGGGGAGGGGTGCGGCACACCCTTGTGCTGCCTCCCAAGATCCCTAGCCGCACCCCTCTCTCCACCCTAAACCCTAGCCGCGTTACCCCTTCCCCGGAGGGCTGCCGCGCACCAACACCTCCATCTAGAGCTGCCGCAGCACCCTAACCCTAGAGGGCTGCTGCGCCACCTCCTCCTCTCCCTCTCCTGTCACTTGGTTTGGTGAAGCCTCGCACGTGGAGATCATTATCGACACCAGCACTACCGTCGTGCTGCTGAGATCATCAAGGCCACGTCCTCCCGCTTGCGGGGTCAAGGAGTTGACGTCTTCATCGAGCCGTACGTGTGGACACCGCGGAGGTGCTGCCCGTTGCTGCACTTCACCGGATTGGATCTCGAGGATAATACATCTCCTCGCGACTAGACGAGTCTAGTTGCGGGGATCGACTAGCCAACCCCTGCACCGACAAAACGCGTTTGTTGATCTTCAAGGGTAAGCGATTGGATCTCACCTTCGCTATCTTCATCTAGTAGATCTAGATCCTTGGGGTTTATTCCGCTTGCCATGTAGGAATTTTTTTTGTTTTCTATGCTGCGACCCCATCATGAACCGTGCCGTGCGAGTGTTGACATAGCGAAACGAGCAACCTGTTGATGATGCAAGTGTTCATGGTGATCACGGTGTTGATTTTGATGGAGAGGAGGATGATGAGCAAGCTGCTGCTCGTCGTGAGAGGTTGCAACGGCAACAACAACCACAACCACAAGCTAATGGTGGACGTGGAGGTGGCCGAGGTGGTGCTGTACCTCCTGGTCGTGGATTTGCACCTCTTGGTGCGCGCCGTATGCTTGGCGACAATTTTGGTCATGCAGCCAACCGTGATGATGATAGCGTTGGTAAGCCCAAATTCAGTATTCCCAAGTTTGAAGGTTCTGTTGATGTGGAAGAATATATTAACTGGGAATGGAAGATGGAGCAACTTTGGCGTTTGCATGACTACACTGAAGATAGAAAGATCAAACTTGCATCTTCTGAGTTTGATGGTTATGCCTTGCTATGGTGGGACGGTCTTGTGAGTGCTAGGCATGAAGCAAATGATGTACCTATTTTGTCTTGGCGAGAGATGAAGGCGGAGATGCGTCATCGTTTTGTTCCTCGCAATTACATCCGTTCTTTGTATGATAAGTTGCAGAATTTGAAGCAAGGTACCAAGTCCGTTGATGAGTAATATAAGGAGATGGAGTTGATCATGCAGCGTGCTAAGGTGCAAGAAGAACCTGAACAAACTATGCAGCGTTTCCTTTCAGGTTTGAGCTTTAACATCAAGAGAATTGTGCGTCATCATCAATATGGCGATGTACAAGATTTGTTGCATCAAGCACGTGAAGTTGAGTTACAGTTGGCCGAAGATGCCAAATATGCGCCTCGTTCGTCCTATGCGCGAGGTAGTGTTTCATCACGAGCGACACCTAGTGTGGTGCCGCCTAGTCCTGTTCCTAGTTCTCGTGGTGCTGCTCCTTCCAAATCAGTTTCGGTTGCTCCTAATGCCAAGAAATCACCACAACCTGCTGCAAGTGCTACTGGTTCTTCCAATTCTACAGCTCGTACACGTGATATGAATTGTCATACGTGTGGAGGCAAGTGTCACTTCAAGCGTGAGTGTCCAAACAAGAACATGATGTGGCCCGTCATATATTTGATGTTGCATGTACTGTGGTCAATGGATTTTCTGAATCACCTGTCAAGTTGGATGTCACATCTGCAAATAAACTGCACGCCAAGGAGTATGAGAAGATCACAACAAAATCAGATTTTCTATTTCTATTTGAGCCGATCAAAGAGAAATACAAGGAAATAAATAATTCTACCGGAGATGAAAATTGTTGTTATCTCTTTGAACTGCCACGTCCACCAGAGAAAGAAGAGTTGCTGGCTAGGAGGATCTTGCCGATGGAGTATTTGTCCATGCATGCATGTGGCTGGGGTCCACCTCTGCCATACACCTCAAGGAGTGCTGGAATCAAGAGAATTCATCTCCGTATTTGCTTCTATTTACTTAGATTAATTAATTTAGTTGCTTTATTTCCTTTTGAGAATAGTACGGGTGCGGCCAGCTTGTTGGTCAAGTCAAGTTAGGAGGAGTCGGCTATATATAAAGCCACCAAGCGTCCATGTAAAGGCAGGTTATGTTTTGAGTTTATGAACACGATGTGTTTTTCAGGGTAGATACCCATATCGAGTTTTGAGGAAGCTGTCCAAAAACCTCCGTGCTTGCTGATTCGTAAGGATCTGTGTTGCGTATCGTGGAGTAGATCTAATCTATTCAACGATCGAAGTTATCTCTATTGCTGTTCTTGGTTCGCCGTGAAAGATCGGGCCTAAAAACCCTTTGGATCACGTTGATCCGTATCATCTTGGTATCAGATTCGTCGGGTTTCTCACGGCGATTTTGTTTTGCTGAGCTTTGCTGCCGGAGGCTTTGTGCCAAAACACCGGTTCCCGTTCGTGTTTTTCTTGCTGAGATCTATCTGTTACTATTGGACTATTTGCTGCCGGAAGCGATCACGTCAACACACCAGTTTTCTGGCCATACTGATTTGCTGGAGTTTGCGATCTGCTACTGAGCTATTTTCGATCAAAGGAGCAGTCAAATTGGCGATCGGTTTCTCTGGTTGGTGCCTTGGACCGTGAGTTTTGCATTGGAGATTGGTTCTGATTCGTTGGTACTTAGGTCAACAAGGAGAAGAACTAGAGGAAATCAGATTGGATTGGTCTTCTCCGTGCGTGGTGTCTATCTAGATAATGATTAAAAAAACGTTGGTACGTGAGATATTATTGGTACGGTGGGCTGTTGTCTACCTGACTTATTCTGCTCAGGTTTTGGAGGAAGTTTCAGCGCGTATACCGGTGGTGTTCGACTGCGATTTTTGTCCAGACTTTACTTTCGTTTGTTCTCTGTCAAGATGACCTTTGTTTCAACCCGATTTTGGTTCGAGGAGGAAGGTTACGACGTCAGTTTATTTCACACTAAGGTGATTGTACGAGACAGAGCATGTGCCTTAACAATTGACCACTGGAATTCGATCAATGCCGCAAGTATTGAGATGGTGGAGAAGTTGGAGCTGCCAACGATGCCACATCCGCATCCTTACATACTGCATTGGGACGGGACAATCTCACCATTACGCACCAGACTAAGGTCCTATTCTTTTTGGGCAAAATATCGTATGAAATTTTGTGCGATGTGATTCCGGTGCATATTGTCTCGTGTCATTTACTTCTGGGAAGGCCATGGTGCAGCGCACAAGGTGCAGTCTACTTCATGGATAGCCATTATATCACCTATAAGTATACTGTCACTTGGAGAAAAACAGAATATAAATTGTTGACCATGGATACCATGACGTCTAAGGCTTGGAGAGTGGAAAGATTGCTGAAGAAGGAGGCCGATGCGAAGATCAAAGAGCAGGAAGAGGCAAAGAGGAGGGAAGCCGAAGCTGCTGCACTTCTTGTTACGTCTGTTCAACATGAAGTTGTGGCCGACACTTCTATCATCTCTGTTGTTCCTATTTGCTCTGCAGATCATGTAGTTGTTGACGTCCCTATGGCCGAAGTTCAACATATTGATGACGTTCTTGCTGCAAACGATGACTCGAAACCGAGGACGGTTTCGCCTGAAGGGGGGAAGGATGATGTGGCCCGTCATATATTTGATGTTGCATGTACTGTGGTCAATGGATTTTCTGAATCACCTGTCAAGTTGGATGTCACATCTGCAAATAAACTGCAAGCCAAGGAGTATGAGAAGATCACAACAAAATCAGATTTTCTATTTCTATTTGAGCCGATCAAAGAGAAATACAAGGAAATAAATAATTCTACCGGAGATGAAAATTGTTGTTATCTCTTTGAACTGCCACGTCCACCAGAGAAAGAAGAGTTGCTGGCTAGGAGGATCTTGCCGATGGAGTATTTGTCCATGCATGCATGTGGCTGGGGCCCACCTCTGCCATACACCTCAAGGAGTGCTGGAATCAAGAGAAGTCATCTCCGTATTTGCTTCTATTTACTTAGATTAATTAATTTAGTTGCTTTATTTCCTTTTGAGAATAGTACGGGTGCGGCCAGCTTGTTGGTCAAGTCAAGTTAGGAGGAGTCGGCTATATATAAAGCCACCAAGCGTCCATGTAAAGGCAGGTTATGTTTTGAGTTTATGAACACGATGTGTTTTTCAGGGTAGATACCCATATCGAGTTTTGAGGAAGCTGTCCAAAAACCTCCGTGCTTGCTGATTCGTAAGGATCTGTGTTGCGTATCGTGGAGTAGATCTAATCTATTCAACGATCGAAGTTATCTCTGTTGCTGTTCTTGGTTCGCCGTGAAAGATCGGGCCTAAAAACCCTTTGGATCACGTTGATCCGTATCAGAAGATCATGTTGATCAATGAGGAGACCGGTGAGTATGAGAGTGGTGATGAGGTGGATCCTAATGCTGAGTTTGAGGAGGACAATGAAGATGAGTTGTATTATGCGGATGCCGAGCGTCTACCATCTATTGTGTGCACGCCCAAGGTGTTGAGTGTGGCCCCTAGTTCTTCGGAGCAGCGATGCAATTTGTTTCAAACAAGGGCTGCGATTGGCAATGGACGTTCGTGCAAGGTGATCATTGATGGTGGCAGCTGCCGCAATTTAGCTAGCAAAGAGCTCTGTCAAAAGCTGAATCTAAAATACTTGCCACATCCCCATCCATATTTTATTCAGTGGCTGAGTGAAAGTGGGGAGATGAAGGTTAATCACATGGTGCAAGTTGAATTTCAGATTGGACCTTACAAGGACACCGTGGAGTTTGATGTGGTTCCAATGAATGTTTGTCACTTGTTGTTGGGACATCCTTGGTAGTTTGATAGATATGTGCGGCACAATGGGAGATCAAATACCTATCAGCTCAATTGGCATGGCAAGGAGGTGATGTTGTGGCCTATGACACCTCAAGAGATAGTAAATGAATCTCGACAAAAAGTGGAAGTTAACCGTGAGGCTGAGCGTGAGAGATTAGCTAGGTGAGAGACTCCACCTTCGGTGAGCCAGAGCCACAAGCCAAATTTGAGTGGTAAAAAGAAAAGTGAGGGAGAGAACAAAATAGTAATGTTAGCCACCAAATCTGATTTGAGAGAGTTTCGTGAGGATCCCACTCTAGTACCTATTGTGCTTCTGTGCAAGGGGGAAATTCTTGTTTCTAACGACAAGACCCCTCTCTCTATTGGTGTTTCTAATGTGCTGCAGGATTTTGGTGATGTTTTTCCGGAGGAAGTGCCCGCTGGTTTGCCTCCATTGCTGGGTATTGAGCATCAAATTGATTTGATTCCAGGAGCAACACTTCCAAACCGAGCTCCCTATAGGACCAACCCGGAGGAGACAAAGGAGATACAGCGACAAGTTCAAGAGCTTCTTGACAAAGGGTATATTCGTGTGAGCTTAAGTCCTTGTGTTGTTCCTGTCATTTTGTAGAGCGATAAATAACATCACTATTCGTTATAGACACCCTATTCCCCGTTTGGATGACATGTTAGACGAATTAAGTGGTGCTGTTATTTTCTCTAAAATTGATTTGCGTAGTGGTTATCATCAAATTCGGATGAAAGAAGGAGATGAATGGAAAACTGCCTTTAAAACAAAATTCGGTTTATATGAGTGGTTAGTGATGCCTTTTGGTTTAACTAATGCACCTAGTACTTTCATGAGATTGATGAATCATGTTTTGAGGCATTTCATTGGTAAATTTGTAGTAGTCTATTTTGATGATATTTTGATTTATAGCTGCAATGAATCTGAACATACGGATCATATTAGACAAGTTTTGCAAGTGTTGCGTGATAATAAGCTATATGGTAATCTTGCTAAATGCACTTTTTGCAAAGATAAGGTCATATTTCTGGGTTTTGTTGTTTCTAAGCATGGAGTAGATGTTGATGAATCTAAAATTGAAGCAATTAAAAATTGGCATATTCCCATGAATAGTCAAATAAGAAGCTTTCTTGGTCTTGCTGGATTTTATAGACGTTTTGTGAAAGACTTTAGTTCTATTGCTGCACCTTTGAATGATTTAACTAAAAAAGGTGTTGAGTTTGTGTGGGGCGCAGCCCAAGATGCTGCTTTTGATGAGCTGAAACGTCGTTTAATTTCTGCACCTTTGCTTATGCTTCCTGATTTCCATAAGCAATTTGATATTGAATGTGATGCTAGTGGCATTGGAATAGGAGGTGTGTTGATGCAAGAGGGTAAACCAATTGCATATTTTTCGGAGAAATTAAATGGTGCCCAATTGAACTATCCTGTTTATGATAAAGAATTGTATGCACTTGTTCGTGTTCTTGAGGTTTGGCAACATTATTTATGGCCAAAAGAATTTATCATACATTCTGATCATGAAGCTTTGAAGTATTTGAAGTGCCAATCTAACTTGAATAAACGTCATGCTAAATGGGTTGAGTTCATTGAATCCTTCCCATACATTATTCAAAGGTAAGAAAGGCAAAGAAAACGTGGTTGCTGATGCACTCTCTAGGAAAAGCATGCTTTTGACACATTTGGATGTTCAAGTTCCTGGTTTAGAGAGTTTGCGTGATTTATATGCTAATGATACTGATTTTTGCATGCCTTTTGCTAAGTGTTCTGCTGTGAAAGCTTGGGAAAATACCATATGCATGATGGATACTTGTTTAGAGCTAACAAATTATGTGTGCCAGAATTGTCCGTGCGTTTGCTGTTGTTGCAGGAATCTCATGGTGGCGGTTTGATGGGACACTTTGTACATGAGAAGACTAAAGAGGCAATTGAGAAAAAAGGAAAGTACAATGCAGCTCGTGTCAACAAGAAGAGAAAGGAGGTGATCTTTCAGCCTGGCGACATGGTTTGGGTGCACTTTCGTAAAGACAGATTTCCTGTTCAGCGCAAGTCCAAGTTGATGCCACGGGGTGATGGTCCATTCAAGGTTCTTGCCAAGATAAATGATAATGCATACAAGATAGATCTTCCTACAACTGAGTTTGGTGTCAGTAATAATTTCAATGTTGCTAATTTGACGCCATATGCTGGAGAAGACCTTGACGCGTCGAGGTCGACGCCTTTTCAAGGGGGGGAGGATGATGAGGACATCCCTAGTCCTTTACCATTTTCTTCCATCGAGGATGTTGCTGTTCAAGACAAGCCCGATGAAGTGAGGATTGGACCGATGACAAGAGCTCGTGCCAAGCTACTTGGACAACAGGTGAACTCACTCTTAATTGAATATGATGTTTGTGATAATGAGAACTTTATACTGCCTAAGTCTATGCATTTGTGTATGATTAGGGTTGTTGATAACACAAGCATTGGAGGGGGACCAGAGGAGCAGCAAGAATCGGAGCACAACGACACCTATGGCGCGAGGGAGGAGCGGGAGGAATGCGCAAAGAAGGAAGAAGAAGAAGCACAGGCAGGCCGGCCAGGCACCCGAAGCCCCAGCCTACGAGATGCAGGAAGGCCAGCCCAAGCCCGGCCTAGGCCGGCCAGGTGCCCGAAGCGTCCGGCCTCCGCCCGGCCTCAAGCCCGGCCTCAGATAGGTTTAGGCCGGGCATGTACCCGAGCCGGCCGGCTAGGCTGTGCCATGCAAATCCTGGCCCGGCCTGGACCCGGCCTGCGCGCCAGATTTCGGCCGAACCCACTTTTGGGTCGGTTTGTACCCGTTTGAGTCCGAACCAAGTTAGGTTTTTGTGTTAGGTCGGTAGGCCCCCTATATAAAGCTAGGTCCGGCGGCAGTAGAGGGGTTAGACCACGTTTTTGCTTAAAACCCTAGATTGGATTGCTACAAGCATTCATCTTTCGCCGTGTTCCTCTTTGTTGCGATCGGGAATACAACCTCTCCACTTTGTTTCGATCTGGAGGTTATTGCTACCAAAGTTTTAGTGTGATCTGTTGTTCCATTGGGAATTAGTAGATCGCAGAAACCACTTCGTGGCCAGCGGCTACGTTGCGTGAGGCGTCGCGAATATCCATTGGGTTGAAGAGCTGTTGCATTGGCAACAGGGGAGCAGCCGGAGAGTTCGTCGGAATCTCGCAAGTTTTCTACCATCGTCATCCATCTACCACCACTCACTGAGAAGATCGGGCCACTCCTTATCAGATGTTCTATCCCACACAATGGTGGCAACCCTGTAGGTACCTCCTCCGGAAACACATCATCAAATTCCTGCAACACATTAGAAAGACCAATAGAGATAGGGGTCATGTCGTTAGAAACCAAAATTTCTCCTTTGTGCATAAGCACAATTGGGACTAAACTAGGATCCTCACAAAATTCTCTCAAATCCTCTTTGGTGGCTAACATGCATAGTAGGTTCACTCCCTCACTTTTATTTTTACCACTCGGCTTGGGTGTGCTATGTTCACTCACAGAAATATTATTCCCTCGTCTATCTACTCTCTCACTCTCCTTTTCAAGATTTACTTCAGTTTTTTTGCGAGACTCATTGACAATTTGTTGTGGTGTCATAGGCCTCAAAATTATATCTCTCCCATGCCAATTCAATTGATAGGTATTTGCTCTTCCATTGTGCACAACACTCCTATCGAATTGCCATGGTCTGCCCAACAATAAGTGGCAAACTGTCATAGGAACCACATCACATTCAATTGTATCTTTGTATGGCCCAATCTGAAATTCCACTCGAACCATGTAGCTCACCTTCATGATGTAGCCCAACCCACGTCCAACACAAGGACAAACATCCGACACATGCCAAGTCACCATGGGCGTCAAAGGTGAACTCTTTCCTCTTCGAGATCTCATTTCCTACCCTTTGGAATGGTATGCTACTTGAGCATCCACCCTTTGCATTGCTAGGTTTCACACGATGGATAAGAAGCCATTGGGAGGTGCCGAGGAAGCCCAAGAGTTGATTTCATCCAAGGCATACGCGTGGATGAGGAGGAGGAAGCGTCAAGGCAAAAGCACAAGGCAGAGCCAGCCGGCCCCCAGGCCGGCCTAGGCCGGCTCCCAGGCCGGGCCCCACAGACGACGCCGGCCTCCAGGCCGGCCTAGGCCGGCTCCCAGGCCGGCCCCAGACGCGCCGGCCTC
>QRDG01001973.1:1329606-1355876 GCA_012064385.1 Puccinellia tenuiflora
TTTTCTCATACCCCGATATCATGGCTGTCCATGAAATTATATCTCTGGACTCAGTTCTCGAGAATACTGTGCATGCTTCCCCCATCCTCCCAAGACTCGAATACATCTGAATCAATGAGTTACAGAACGCAAAATCAGTGGCAAAACCTCTCTTTACCACCAGTGCGTGCATTTCCTTTGCAAAATCAAGGCCAGACAACAAAACAATCCAAACACAACAGTAACACTTGTTATCATCATGAGATTTGGCTGCACTTCATCCTCCAGCATGTCAAGAAACAACTTGATGAGGACATCCCTAGTACATTTGTTATTCCTCCTATTGATGATGATGTTGCTGTTCGAGAGAAACAAGATGAAGTGAGGATTGGTCCAATGACTAGATCAAGAACCAAACTAATAGAACAGCAGGTGAACTCACTCCTATTAAATTATGATGTTTTGTTCTTATGAGAATTTATACTACCTAATCCCTGCATTTATGTAATGATTCAGGTTATTGATAACACAGCATTATTGGAGCAAGGAGCATGAAGCCTAGGAGCCAGCCTGGGAGAACACAGGAGAGAGTTGATCATGGCAGCACAAGCAAGAAGGAGAGCCAGGAGCTGAATTGGTGGAGTTGGAAGCGCTGAGGGACATGTCCTATGGTGCACCAGGCCACAATTAATTGTGCTGCGTTTTATATGTTATTGGGGGCACCAAGGACATGTCTTAGCCCTCCCACACGTGTGGAATAAGGGCCTGTGTGCTCAAGTTGCCGAATCCCTATGGTCGGTTGTACCCCTTAGGTTGAGTCCAAACATGAGTTTGTTCGAGTCCTAGTCAGGATAGGGGCTGGTGTTTGTGCAACCCTAGTTCGTGGCCGCACCCCCCCTCCCTCTCATATACCTCTTCACCTGCGTGAGAGAGGTTTTAGACTACCTTTACTCATAAACCCTAGAACTCCATTGTTGATTGCTGAAGCATTCATCTGGAATTGATATTCTGCAGTTTGCGTGTTATCTGCTATTCCACTGGGAATTAGTTGATACAGACCACTAGTAGTCAGTGGCTGCTCATGCAAGTGTGTGGATTTACGAATATCCAAGGGATTGGTTGCTGCTGCAATTGGCATCAGGAATTAGCCGGAGAGTTCGTGGAGAGACACAATTTATCAGATCCTGTTATCGTGTGAGTTCATCGAGAAGATCGGGAAACCCCTTATCATCTTGGTATCAGATTTACAGGTTAACTCGGTGAGCTATCGTGATCTAGTAGATTAGTTCTTGTTTTCATTACCTATCCAGGAAAAAGCCACAAAAATAAGATTAGTTCGAGCCATAGCCTTAGATCATCACTTCTATCAAGTTTTCGTTGCTGTTTGTGGTTGATTTTCGTGTTCCTTTTCCTTTTTTTTTGAGTCCTTTGTTTTCGGTCTAGGTTTAGGGTTCTAGGTGCTCTTGGAATCCTCCCTGTCGTGTCCACAAATTTTCATCCAAAAAGACCCTTCCGATCCAAAGTTCTACTCAATTTGGGTTGTTTTCGGTTTCCTGCCGCGGCACCAAATCGCGAAGAATCTCTGCCGCCGCCGTGCCCTAGCCGGAGTCGGAGTCCGCCCCGTACGTGAAAAACGGCCCGCGCGCTCGACTTTTTCGCTGTTCGCTCACACAGCGCGCTGCCGCGACAGCAATTTTGGCTCGTTTCTCTGCCGCGGTACGAATTTCCTGCCGAGAGGTGTTTTTTTTTAGCTCTAGTTCTTTTTCGGTTTAGTTTTCTTTTCCAATTTCTTTAGGTTTTCTTTTCCTATCTTTGTGAGACTTAGCCACAGTCATTCTACAGCAACATATAGGTATCTTTCCCAAAAAGAATAGCTACTTATTGCTCACTCCAGGCTGCTCTTTATCACATACATTGTGTCACATTGATACTTTTGTGTTCTTTTTGCTCCTAGCTAGTTTGGCCAGTTTTAAAAGTATAAAAAAAAAGAGAAAAACATAAAATAGAAAAAGAGAAAAACAGAAGTGAGAAAAGAGAAAAAGGCCTTGAGATACATTGCTATACTGTTATTGGAGCTGATTCATCACTACTATATTGACTTTTTCCTTTGAGCAATCTTGTGCCTGTGATATATTTGAGCATAGCTAGTGTCTTTCGAGTGCATTGCAATATTTCCATCCATATAATTGCATTGCCACATTTGTCTCCACTTTGGTGTGAGTTTCCTCGGTGTTATTTTCTGTCATCACAAACAGCAAATAGGACTTGTTATTGGTGTTGTTAGGTATCCATACCAAGCCCCACTATATATCCTGCTTTGCCTTGCGTTAGCTAAAATCCCTGGGTATTCTTTTATTCACACCAAGCCATAGTAGTGCTATTTACTTGTGGTAAGTATTGCTATTCATTTTGGAACAGTAAGTTAACCTCATTGCTTTGCTGTTTTGAGTGAGTTGTGAGAGAACACCACATCCCATATTTTTGTTGTCACTAACACATTAATCCATGGAGTCTGTGGCTAGTAATGTGCAGGGGGATAACATTGGTGGGAAAGCTCCTGAGGCCACTTATGAGAAGACTGTTGATGATATTCTCACATGGGGAGATCTATCCAAATTTAGAGACATGATCACTGCCATAATGGATAAGAAGCTTGATGCTTATGATGAGAGCTTGAGGAGGGATTTACAGCAGATGGATATTAACATTGAGAAAGCTGCTTCTCAAGAATCTGTTGATATTATGCAAGAATCTGTCACTAATTTGACTAGACAAATTACACAATTGTCTACTCAACTAGAACAAAGAGGTCATGATGATGATTGGGAACCAGGCCGAGCCCACGCTTATCATGGCCGTGGAGGTTTTGCTGCTAGAAGAATACAAGCTCATGATAATCATAGAGAAGATGAAGGTTTGGGCAAGCCAAAATTTTCCATTCCTCCTTTCACTTTTGATACGGATGATGTAGAGGAATATTTGATGTGGGAGCTTAAAATTGAGAAGCTATGGATATTGCATGATTACAATGAAGATAGGAAGATTAAATTGGCTTCTTCTAGTTTTGATGGTTATGCTCTATTGTGGTGGGATAATATTACACAATTGAGGGCAGAAAATGGTGATCCTGAAGTGGTTACTTGGGCTACTATGAAGCAGCTTATGAGAAACAGATTTGTTCCCAAGAATTATGTGAGAACATTATATGATAAATTGCAACAATTGAAGCAAGGTACATTGTCTGTTGATGCTTATTATAGAGAGATGGAGTTGATTATTCAGAGGGCCAAAGTGAGAGAGGAACCAGAACATACTATGCAGCGTTTTCTCTCAGGTTTGCAATTTAAAATCAGAAGCATTGTGAGGCATCTCCAATATAATGATATGAATGAATTGCTACATCATGCAAGGGAGGCAGAATCACAGCTAGCCGAGGAGGCAAAGATGAGTGCTAGGAGGTTGTTTTCACCTCGAAATAATAATTTTTCTTCTCCATCACCACAACCAGCACCTAGCCGTGGGGTTTCTACACCCAAGGCCGAGAGCACACCCTCCACTTCTAGGAGGCAAGTGCAACCAGCAGCAAGTGCTAGTGGATCCACTTCTTCCACAGCACGCAATAGAGACATGGAATGTCACACATGTGGGGGCAAAGGCCACTTTAAGAGAGAATGCCCAAATAAAAAGACCATGCTTATTAATGAGGATAATGAGTATGAGACTGGAGATGATGCTGATCCTACTGAGGAGGATGATTGTGATGAACAAGGAGGTCCACTTGATGCTTATGCCACACATTACCCTACTATTGTTTGCTCCCAAAATGCTGCTGCTTTGAGTGTTATTCCTTCTCCAGAAAATCAAAGGTGCAATCTTTTCCAAACCAAAGCAATTGTAGGTCCTAAAATGGCTTGCAAAGTTATTATTGATGGAGGGAGTTGCAGAAATCTTGCTAGTAAAGAGCTATGTGCAAAGCTGAAACTGAAATATATTCCACACCCTCATCCTTATTATATACAATGGCTGAGTGATAAAGGAGATGAAGGTGAGCTACATGGTGCGAGTGGAATTCCAAATTGGGCCATATACTGATACCATTGAGTGTGATGTTGTGCCCATGTCCGTTTGTCACATGTTGCTTGGAAGACCATGGCAGTTTGACAGGAATGTTACACATAATGGGAGAGCTAACACATACCAGTTGAATTGGCATGGGAAGGATATTATTTTGAGACCTATGACACCACAACAAATTGTAAATGAGTCTCGTCAAAAAACAGAAGTGAATTTAGAGAAGGAGAGTGCGAAAGAAAAACAAGAGAGTAATCCTTCTATGAGTGAAAAAAATAAGACGAGTGGTAAAAATAAAAGTGAGGTCGTGAGCCTTTTATGTATGCTAGCCACCAAAGAGGATTTGAGAGAGTTTAGTGAGGATCCTAGTATGCTTCCTATAGTGCTTATGCACAAGGGAGAAATTTTGGTTTCTTCTGACATGACCCCTATTCCTCTTGGTGTTTCTCATGTGTTACAGGATTTTGATGATGTTTTTCCAGAGGAGGTACCAGCAGGGCTGCCACCATTGCGTGGCATTGAGCACCAAATTGACTTGATCCCTGGAGCAACATTGCCAAACCGAGCCCCTTACAGGACAAATCCCCAAGAAACAAAGGAAATTCAGAAACAAGTGCAGGAGCTACTCGACAAAGGTTATATTCGAATTAGCTTGTCTCAATATGCTGTTCCTGTTATTTTAGTGCCTAAGAAAGATGGTACTTGGCGCATGTGTGTAGATTGTAGAGCAATTAACAACATCACTATTCGTTATCGTCATCCTATACCTCGTTTGGAGGACATGTTAGATGAATTAAGTGGTGCTGCTGTTTTCTCTAAAATTGATTTGCGTAGTGGTTACCATCAAATAAGGATGAAAGAGGGGGATGAATGGAAAACTGCTTTCAAAACTAAATTTGGTTTATATGAATGGTAGTGATGCCGTTTGGTTTAACTAATGCACCTAGTACTTTCATGAGACTTATGAACCATGTTTTGAGAGAGTTTATTGGAAATTTGTGGTAGTTTATTTTGATGATATTCTCATATATAGCCACAATGAAACTGAGCATGTTGATCACATTAGACAAGTTTTGCATGTTTTAAGAGCAAATCAATTATATGGTAATCTTGCTAAATGTTCTTTTTGCAAAGACAAGGTCATTTTTCTGGGATATGTTGTATCTAAACATGGCATTGAAGTTGATGAATCTAAAATTGAAGCTATTAAAAATTGGCCTATTCCAACTAATGTTAGTCAAGTGAGAAGTTTTAATGGGTTGGCTGGTTTCTATAGAAGATTTGTCAAGGATTTAGTACTCTTGCTGCACCATTAAATGATTTAACTAAGAAGGGTGTTGATTTTACATGGGGGGTAGCACAAGATATTGCTTTTGATGAGATAAGGAACAAGCTGATTTCGGCTCCATTATTAATCTTGCCTAATTTCAACAAACAATTCGAAATTGAGTGTGATGCAAGTGGTATTGGTATTGGTGGTGTGCTTATGCAAGAAAATAAACCTGTTGCTTATTTTTCTGAGAAATTGCATGGTGCCCAATTGAACTATTCTGTTTATGATAAAGAATTATATGCACTTGTTAGAGTTCTTGAGGTTTGGAAACATTATTTGTGGCCAAAAGAATTTATCATACATTCTGATCATGAAGCATTGAGATTTTTAAAGAGTCAATCTAGCCTTAATAAAAGACATGCTAAGTGGGTTGAATTCATTGAATCATTCCCATACATAATTAAATATAAGAAAGGCAAAGATAATGTTGTTGTTGATGCTCTCTCTAGGAAAAGTATGCTTTTAACTCAATTGGATGTGAAAATTCCTGGTTTGGAGAGTGTAAAAGATTTGTATGCTCAAGACAATGATTTTAAAACTGCCTATGCAAATTGTACTAATGTGAAAGCATGGGATAAATTTCATTTGCATGATGGATATTTGTTTAGAGCTAACAAATTATGTGTGCCTGAGTCGTCCTTGCGTTTGTTATTATTGCAGGAATCACACAGTGGTGGATTGATGGGACACTTTGGGAGGGAGAAAACATTGATGATGTTGGCTGATCACTTCTATTGGCCACGTATGAGAAGAGATGTGGAGAGGTTTGTGAGACGTTGCATCACTTGCAACAAGGCTAAGTCTAAACTGAAACCTCATGGTTTATATACTCCTCTTCCTGCACCTACTACACCTTGGCAAGACATTAGTATGGATTTTGTGTTAGGTTTGCCTCGGACTAAAAGAGGACATGATTCAATATTTGTGGTAGTTGATAGATTCTCTAAAATGTCACATTTTATTGCATGCCACAAGAGCGACGATGCGTCGCACATTGCTAATCTGTTTTTCAGGGACATAGTGAGATTACATAGAGTACCCAAGACTATTGTTTCTGATCGTGATGTCAAGTTCATGAGTTATTTCTGGAACACACTATGGGGGAAGCTGGGGACAAAGCTGTTGTTTTCTACTACTTGTCACCCCAAACTGATGGACAAACGGAGGAGGTGAATCGCACATTATCCACATTGCTGCGAGACATGATTAAAAAGAATCTGCGGGAGTGGGGAGAGTGTTTGCCTCATGTTGAGTTTGCATACAACAGGGCTGTACATTCTACTACTCAGCTATGCCCGTTTGAGGTGGTGTATGGTTTCAAGCCCATAACACCACTTGATTTATTGCCACTTCCTGTACAAGAGAGAATTAATATGGAGGCTTCAAAACGAGCTGATTATGTGAGGAAGATCCATGAGAAGACCAAGGAAGCAATTGAGAAGACAGGAAGACATGTTGCTGTGAGGATTAACAAGAAGAGGAAGGAGGTACTTTTTCGGCCAGGTGATTTGGTGTGGGTACATTTTCGTAAGGACAGATTTCCTACATTGCGGAAGTCCAAGTTGATGCCACGAGGTGCTGGCCCATATAGAGTGCTTCAAAAGATTAATGACAATGCATACAAGATTGATCTTCCTAGTGATGAGTTTGGTGTGAGTAATTCGTTCAATGTTGCTGATCTATCACCATACCATGGAGAGGACCTTGATGCGTCGAGGTCGACGCCTTTTCAAGGGGGGAGGATGATGAGGACATCCCTAGTACATTTGTTATTCCTCCTATTGATGATGATGTTGCTGTTCGAGAGAAACAAGATGAAGTGAGGATTGGTCCAATGACTAGATCAAGAACCAAACTAATAGAACAGCAGGTGAACTCACTCCTATTAAATTATGATGTTTGTTCTTATGAGAATTTTATACTACCTAAATCCCTGCATTTATGTATGATTCAGGTTATTGATAACACAAGCATTATTGGAGGCAAGGAGCATGAAGCCATGGAGCCAAGCCTGGGAGAACACAAGGAGAGAGTTGATCATGGCAGCACAAGCAAGAAGGAGAAGCCAGGAGCTGAATTGGTTGGAGTTGGAAGCGCTGAGGACATGTCCTATGGTGCACCAGGCCACAATTAATTGTGCTGCGTTTTATATGTTATTGGGGGCACCAAGGACATGTCTTAGGCCCTCCCACACGTGTGGAATAAGGGCCTGTGTGCTCAAGTGGCTGAATCCCTCTATGGGTCGGTTTGTACCCCTTAGGTTGAGTCCAAACATGAGTTGGTTCGAGTCCTAGTCAGGATAGGGGCTGGTGTTTGCGCAACCCTAGTTTTGGCCGCACCCCCCCCCCTCTCATATATACCTCTTCACCTGCGTGAGAGAGGTTTTAGACTACCTTTACTCATAAACCCTAGAACTCCATTGTTGATTGCTGAAGCATTCATCTGGAATTGATATTCTGCAAGTTTTGCGTGTTATCTGCTATTCCACTGGGAATTAGTTGATACAGGACCACTAGTAGTCAGTGGCTGCTCGTGCAAGTGTGTGGATTTACGAATATCCAAGGGATTGGTTGCTGCTGCAATTGGCATCAAGAATTAGCCGGAGAGTTCGTGGAGAGACACAATTTATCAGATCCCTGTTATCGTGTGAGTTCATCGAGAAGATCGCGAAACCCCTTATCACAACTCTAGCCCCGCCTCACACTCATGGTTCTCAAAATGCCCAATGATCATCGCATTCCACGAGATGCAATCCGTCAAGGCCATACCGTCGAACACCTTCCGCGCAGCCCCCTCCCCATCCTCCAGTCCAGGAGGCCCCCGCAGCTCCGCATCACGCAGGGGAATGTGTAGACGTCGGGCCTGACCCCGGCCCACAGCATCCTGTGGTACAGGTCCAGCGCCTGCTCTAGGAACCCCGCTGCGCCGTACCCTCCCACCATGATATTCCAGGAGAAGACGTCACGCTCGGACATTTTGGCGAACACCCTGCAGGCGTGCCACGGCTCCCCAAACCTGACGAGCATGCTGAGCATGGCGTTCCCGAGGCGGAGGCCGAAGCTGGGGTGCGCGGCGTCGGCATGCTCGCAGGCCTGCATACCGGCATCGGCCGCGCGGCGCCACTCGCAGAGGTGGAAGAGCGCTACGTAGGCATCCTTGTCGGGCGGCACCGGAGCGGACTCGAGCAGCCAGAGCGCTTGTGGCAGCTGGCCGTGGACACAGAGCGCCCGCAGCATTGCCCTGGCCTAGTGTTGGAGGACGCCGCCGGCTCTGCCGACGCAGAGATGGCCACGTACGGCGGGGCGGCGCTATCTCTTTACATACGTGAGGTGCTAGCACGTGCGTATGTATCCAACGATCCGGTGTGTACATAAGTGTAGTGACCTTGCCTTTTAAAATAGACAAGATCCCTGTGTTCTGTGCTAGTCCCTGGATCGAATAGCTAGCACCACAGTTCAAGATGTAATATCATGCAAATGCGTCAAATATCTATTACATCGAAGATCCAGAAAAGTAATTCATTACAACTTGCATAGCCAAAGGCTAGCATTTTACAAAGTTCAGCAGCGGAAAACATAAATAGCATGGAGCCTCATCATCTTCATGTGCCACAGGCAGACATGTTGGTTGCAGACTCGAAACCTCTAACGTTCCTTACTCTTCGGCAGAACAACCTGCAACGTGCAGGTTACAGCCAAAAGTTGGTCAGAACCATTGGAATGGATCTGGCAAGTGACACTTGTGGACTCAAATGGCGAACCTTAACTTCTACATGCTTATTTGGCTAAGTGGAGTTCAAGGCTATTTGCATAAAGCCAATTTTATCCTATATTTTCAAAATTATTTTTCTTTCCAACAACTTATGAGACAATTCCTGGTGTATAATCCAGTGCCAACAATGAGGCAATTCCTGGTACGTATCCAGTGCCACAATTGAGGCAATTCCTGGCTTATATCCAGTGTCCCTTCTACCCTTGTTCACCCATCAAAATTTTAATTAAGAAATTGGAATGGTGAGATTCTCCATCGACATCCTTGTCCAGCTGCTCAAAATTGTCCGTAACCGGGGACACGGCTATGATCATAGTTTTACTACTCTCGAGAGTTTGTGGCACTTTCCCCACTAGACTCAACTAACCCAAACTTCCTAATCACTCAATTAGTGAGAAGGAAAGGAGAGAGTCGAGACGAGATCTTTCAGAAGAGCTTTCCCGTACACCTGTCCGAACAATACCCACCTACAACCCCTACATCTGCTTGTTCGTCCGGTCGGGTCCACTCAACTTAGTCAATCAAGACAGAGCCCATATGACTAGTGGCTGCACTGGAAGCAAACAAAAGCATGGAGTGACATCGAATCTCTTTGTTCCTGGGTGGCCGTTCACAAGTGCACGTACTCAGGTATAACCATGGAAATGGCCCTGAGCAGCCACTCAACTTTGACCACCAATAGAGCAAAACCAATTGCCACCCAGGTAGTTCATTAACTTAGTAGAGTTTTTTTATCCTTTCATACTACAATAAAACATTTTGCATTGCAGTTCTAACATCTACCAAGTTAATGGGTACCTAGACCAACAGGAATATGGGGTGGTATACTAAACAGGTCTGCATAGCATAATAGTAATACTCCTATCATGCAACTACTGAAATAGCTAAAGTGCAAATGATAAAATAGTAGGACTTTTATGCTGGAGTATCACTTGCCTTTGATAGAAGTCGTTGCTCACACACTCTTTTCAACGTAACTCGTAGCACTCCGTTCAAACTATAAAATAAAATAACACCACATAAACATACCATTCATAACAACAAAATAAGCAATGCAAACAATTAGAAATATTTGTTGTTCTTTTTATTTTAGTCTTTTCTATCTTACGGATCATTAGGCAAAAATGATTAAGGCTTGAGGATGGCTTGCAAGATATGGTCTTGAGGTGTTGGATGACAAAGTCATCGAGTCAAATAATTAGAAAGAAATGTATCATTTAGATATATCAGAAAGAATTGATATGCTGCACAAAAGATAGATAGAATTTAGAATGACCCATGTGAATAGAATTACATGAGTTGCAAATTGTGTAACTACTATACTATTTCATAGAGTGTGACAACGCTTATCAAAATAGTATAAGTTACACATGGGTTTGGGTAGGCATGAATTATATTGGGGATGACGATGGGGGCATGTCCATAAGATTCACTTTGAGGAAAAAATAATAATAATACTTGGTTCAGGATTTGATTTGTAGGAAATGAATTGACTAGAGTTGATTTGTGATAGATAGTGCATCTATGATAATGACGAATGCGTATGATCAATAAGCTTACAGGAAAAAGGAATCGAACAAATAGGATTGATAGATTGTGATATTATGGCATAGAAAGATCTAAATTGTAAATTTTGAAGTAATGTTTAGGGAATGAGTTCAAGAAATTTGAACATGGGTGCTACTGGATATAGAACTCCAATATATTCCATTTGCAAAAGGAATCAATTGAAAGGAATTATAGAATTTAAGTTATGACAAAAATACTCAATATCTCTCATTTCGAAATATGAATATTTTATCATTGTAAGAACTTGAAACAAATGAAAGAATTATAATCTATATGTTCTAAGGATTTCAACGATATATTATTTGCTAAATTTGGATTAACATATCAAAAGATATGATTTTTGCAAGATGGATACAATTTCTGTCCAAAATGGACGGAAAAGAAAAAGATCTAATATATGGTAGATTCCGATTGAATGATAACGATTTAGTTAATTGGTTATAACATGGCCACATGATATAGATCAGAAGGTACAAAAAGACGGCTAGTGGCTCACCGAGAAAGTTCACCGGAAAAGGTCGTTGTGGTGGCGGCGACTCGGTCGTGGATGAAGAGGTCATTCTGACGCTTCCCTGGGCTTGGCACGATGACGATGTTGTGTGGTGCGGAAAGTCTAGCACCATGGACAGTGTGGACGGGAAGTCACGCTTCCGGAAAAGACGGAGAGGAGCGTCTGGAATCACGGCGGCTCCGGCGTGCTACTGTCGAGTTCGTTCCCGGGGAATTGGCTACGGGAAAAATTGAACAGAAAATTTCAGGAGGTGCACAAGGAGACAGAGGTAACGAAAGACATCATCACAGGGATTGGAGAAGGCTCACCTCGTCCGGATCTTGACCGCGGCGACGATGATGCTTGGGCATCGGTTGGGGCGCAACCAACGGCAATGAAATGGTGCAACACCATGTCCTGGAGATAGGTCTTGATGAGGGAAGTTCTCTGGTGCGAGGAAACGGCGAGATGCTCACCGTGCACGACAAGATCTGACGATGAACTCGGTTTGGGACTAGTTGTTGGCATGGATGGTGAAGGCTGTACAGTGGTCCTTTGAGGAGAGCGTGAGAACGAAAATGGTGGAGGAGGAAGAGAGGCACGAGGTGACACGCTCGGTTAAGATTGGTTTGATCTGAGGAGGGAGATCGGGAGAGGCATGTCAAAGGTTGGCATTCGGTTCACCGAATCGATTGGAATAATTAAGACGACGGAGTGGGAAATAAACTCCCTGAATGAGATCTCTATTGGATTACTAACAAGTTTCGTGTTGAAGGTGAAGAGAAATAGCTATTAGGATAGGCAGGGTTGGGAGGGGAAGAGATACAGTCATGGCTGTTTTAACGTACGTGTGCGAGCGAGGAGGAAGACGACCAGGCACGCTCGCTCGCCTCCGTCGGCCGAATGGGCCAGAGAAGATTCGGCCCAAGAAAGAGAAAAAAAACAAAGCAAGACAGAAGGGGAAAAAAAAGGGGGGGCTGGCGGGCTGCTCTTAGTGGGCCGGCCGAATTTGGGTTCGGTTTTCTTTTTTTTTTCTTCTCTTTTCTTTTCTGGTTTTCTATTACAAATTTTGATTTAGGCCTCCAAATCAAATCAAACCATTTTCTATAAATCTGTAAAAAGATCACAAAATAGTTTCTAAATACTTTCGAACCTTGTACATAATAATTTAAGAATTGGAAATAATAAAATATTGCATAAAGGCCTATTTGACACCTTTATGTCATTTTATAAAATATGGTTTTGCAAATCCCTTTTTAAATGAAATATATTCCAGAAAATAATTTGAGCAATATCATTTAAAATGATAACTCATTTTCATATTAAAATAATTTAAGATAAAACATTTTTATAAAACAAAGCTTGGAAAAGTATTTAAATTATTTCCACAAATGAAATAGGGTTTATAATATCCCCATATTATTTATTTTAAGACAATAAACCAAAGGGGAAAAATACTATTTGAAACCCCATTTAAATATTTTATTTCCAAAACTTTAAAAGTTGAGACTGGAAGATAAAGGAACATTTTATTTAAAATATGACTTTGAAGATGTCAAAACAACCTTCTATAAAAACTTTTCTTGATTTTTGGAGACTTTATTTAATTGTTAATAAAAGTTTTAAAATTTTGTGATTTTTAAAACATTCCAAAATTTGGGATGTTACAAACCTACCACCCTTAAAAGGAATCTCGTCCCCGAGATTCGGAGAGGCTAGAAAGAAAGATGGGTTCGGTTATCCGGGTTTTAGGCAACTGGGTGGGCTACCACCCTTAAAAGAAACTTTTGTAGGCAGTCTTCAACTCTTGCCTTCGGGCTGGTGTCTATCTGGTTATTCTTCATGTCACATTTGATTCCATTCCTGAGTTGTGTTTCATCTTCTTGAATCCACTTGTATAGCACGTACTAGCTCCTCGTAAGGAATTGGTGATTCTTTCATCCTTAAGTGATACATTGGGATCCTTGTATCATAATCTTCATTTCCAATAGGTGGATGTCCCTTTGCATAACTTGGAAGCACAATCCTCCTCCAGATGTCTTGAGTAGAATTTTCCTTCACGATAGAACTGTAGACCACATAAGTAGTAGGTTGAGTTACTTCATACATTGAAGGGTCACTCATTGAGTCTATCAGAAGACCAAGATAACCGGATTTTGTAACATCAGCTCATCATTCTTGTTAATTTCTTTGTAGGCTTCATCTCATGGTTGACTTCCTTCAATGCAAACACTACGCCATTTCTAACGAAACTCTCATGGTAGGCAAAACTTCTAGTTGCAGGGTCTCTTCTTCAAGAGGGCTGAAGTTTATCCTTACCGTATATATTACGTTTAGGCAACACTTGCCGCACATAGGGTTATAATATATTATCCTCCTACGGATCAGGCTTATCAACGTCGTCTCTCTTATAGGTATGTCACTCAGATTTACCATTCCTCATAGCAAAGCGAATGAAATGGGTAGTCGCCATGGGGGGCAATCCATTTCGCACCCAATCATTACCTTGTACTTGGTTTGGTGAATCTCGTAAGCTAACACTCGGTAAACCTCACTTGTCTGACAGAAAGTTTCCAATCTGCAAGACAACCTGAACTAAACTATCGACCGTTCAAAACTATTGGGTTACGTAAGCTCGTACACAAAGATAGCTCGCAAGCTATAGCTTCTTCTGTGATTCTTCTCATTGGTGGAGTAGGCTTTCCATACTATGCTTGAGTTGTTGGATCACTTGTTGCACCTTTGCATGGAAGTGGCTATCGATCGTTGCAATCCAGTAGGTAAGTCACTTCGGTTGGCATATTGGTGATGCATTTGGTTGGGTTTAGCATGGATTGGTGGAGATAGAAAGATCTAAGAGAAGTATTCCTACCCATGCATACACAACAGATCAAGACAATTCATCTTACAAACAACATCTAGCAAACATCAAGCAACATGGTTCAAACAAAAACAAACAACTTAGTATTGTCATATCATCTAAGCTGATATGATCAATACACTATCACGTTACCGTTGTTCTAACAAAGTAACTAAAGTGGTGGTCTCATCTATGTCTTCCTTGAGTGCTCCAAAGTACTCTTCAACTTTCTTGGGGAAATCATGAGTGTTGTTCTCCAAAATCTTCAATAGCCTTCAATGTATTGCTTCTTGTTGAATTGAACATGTTGTATACAGTACTAGGTTGGTGATTATGGAGTCCCACCTTTTTGAGATTCTATTCTTTGTTCTCGTGCAAAAGAAGTTGTATCCACCTATATGGGTCATCTAAAATAAGGGAAGATGCTTTGAGAGATGAATAGTATAGGAGAGTACAAGAAAAGATTGGTGAAAATATTTTCTTTTTAAGAAAACTGAATAAAATAGATTTTCATCCTAAGGTCAAAACCTATTTCTATCCAAACCTAGGGTTTCGAACCTACAGGCAACACAGTGCTCTGATACCATCTGTAGTGACCTTGCCTTTTAAAATAGACAAGATCCCTGTGTTCTGTGCTAGTCCCTGGATCGAATAGCTAGCACCACAGTTCAAGATGTAATATCATGCAAATGCGTCAAATATCTATTACATCGAAGATCCAGAAAAGTAATTCATTACAACTTGCATAGCCAAAGGCTAGCATTTTACAAAGTTCAGCAGCGGAAAACATAAATAGCATGGAGCCTCATCATCTTCATGTGCCACAGGCAGACATGTTGGTTGCAGACTCGAAACCTCTAACGTTCCTTACTCTTCGGCAGAACAACCTGCAACGCGCAGGTTACAGCCAAAAGTTGGTCAGAACCATTGGAATGGATCTGGCAAGTGACACTTGTGGACTCAAATGGCGAACCTTAACTTCTACATGCTTATTTGGCTAAGTGGAGTTCAAGGCTATTTGCATAAAGCCAATTTTATCCTATATTTTCAAAATTATTTTTCTTTCCAACAACTTATGAGACAATTCCTGGTGTATAATCCAGTGCCAACAATGAGGCAATTCCTGGTACGTATCCAGTGCCACAATTGAGGCAATTCCTGGCTTATATCCAGTGTCCCTTCTACCCTTGTTCACCCATCAAAATTTTAATTAAGAAATTGGAATGGTGAGATTCTCCATCGACATCCTTGTCCAGCTGCTCAAAATTGTCCGTAACCGGGGACACGGCTATGATCATAGTTTTACTACTCTCGAGAGTTTGTGGCACTTTCCCCACTAGACTCAACTAACCCAAACTTCCTAATCACTCAATTAGTGAGAAGGAAAGGAGAGAGTCGAGACGAGATCTTTCAGAAGAGCTTTCCCGTACACCTGTCCGAACAATACCCACCTACAACCCCTACATCTGCTTGTTCGTCCGGTCGGGTCCACTCAACTTAGTCAATCAAGACAGAGCCCATATGACTAGTGGCTGCACTGGAAGCAAACAAAAGCATGGAGTGACATCGAATCTCTTTGTTCCTGGGTGGCCGTTCACAAGTGCACGTACTCAGGTATAACCATGGAAATGGCCCTGAGCAGCCACTCAACTTTGACCACCAATAGAGCAAAACCAATTGCCACCCAGGTAGTTCATTAACTTAGTAGAGTTTTTTTATCCTTTCATACTACAATAAAACATTTTGCATTGCAGTTCTAACATCTACCAAGTTAATGGGTACCTAGACCAACAGGAATATGGGGTGGTATACTAAACAGGTCTGCATAGCATAATAGTAATACTCCTATCATGCAACTACTGAAATAGCTAAAGTGCAAATGATAAAATAGTAGGACTTTTATGCTGGAGTATCACTTGCCTTTGATAGAAGTCGTTGCTCACACACTCTTTTCAACGTAACTCGTAGCACTCCGTTCAAACTATAAAATAAAATAACACCACATAAACATACCATTCATAACAACAAAATAAGCAATGCAAACAATTAGAAATATTTGTTGTTCTTTTTATTTTAGTCTTTTCTATCTTACGGATCATTAGGCAAAAATGATTAAGGCTTGAGGATGGCTTGCAAGATATGGTCTTGAGGTGTTGGATGACAAAGTCATCGAGTCAAATAATTAGAAAGAAATGTATCATTTAGATATATCAGAAAGAATTGATATGCTGCACAAAAGATAGATAGAATTTAGAATGACCCATGTGAATAGAATTACATGAGTTGCAAATTGTGTAACTACTATACTATTTCATAGAGTGTGACAACGCTTATCAAAATAGTATAAGTTACACATGGGTTTGGGTAGGCATGAATTATATTGGGGATGACGATGGGGGCATGTCCATAAGATTCACTTTGAGGAAAAAATAATAATAATACTTGGTTCAGGATTTGATTTGTAGGAAATGAATTGACTAGAGTTGATTTGTGATAGATAGTGCATCTATGATAATGACGAATGCGTATGATCAATAAGCTTACAGGAAAAAGGAATCGAACAAATAGGATTGATAGATTGTGATATTATGGCATAGAAAGATCTAAATTGTAAATTTTGAAGTAATGTTTAGGGAATGAGTTCAAGAAATTTGAACATGGGTGCTACTGGATATAGAACTCCAATATATTCCATTTGCAAAAGGAATCAATTGAAAGGAATTATAGAATTTAAGTTATGACAAAAATACTCAATATCTCTCATTTCGAAATATGAATATTTTATCATTGTAAGAACTTGAAACAAATGAAAGAATTATAATCTATATGTTCTAAGGATTTCAACGATATATTATTTGCTAAATTTGGATTAACATATCAAAAGATATGATTTTTGCAAGATGGATACAATTTCTGTCCAAAATGGACGGAAAAGAAAAAGATCTAATATATGGTAGATTCCGATTGAATGATAACGATTTAGTTAATTGGTTATAACATGGCCACATGATATAGATCAGAAGGTACAAAAAGACGGCTAGTGGCTCACCGAGAAAGTTCACCGGAAAAGGTCGTTGTGGTGGCGGCGACTCGGTCGTGGATGAAGAGGTCATTCTGACGCTTCCCTGGGCTTGGCACGATGACGATGTTGTGTGGTGCGGAAAGTCTAGCACCATGGACGTGTGGACGGGAAGTCACGCTTCCGGAAAAGACGGAGAGGAGCGTCTGGAATCACGGCGGCTCCGGCGTGCTACTGTCGAGTTCGTTCCCGGGGAATTGGCTACGGGAAAAATTGAACAGAAAATTTCAGGAGGTGCACAAGGAGACAGAGGTAACGAAAGACATCATCACAGGGATTGGAGAAGGCTCACCTCGTCCGGATCTTGACCGCGGCGACGATGATGCTTGGGCATCGGTTGGGGCGCAACCAACGGCAATGAAATGGTGCAACACCATGTCCTGGAGATAGGTCTTGATGAGGGAAGTTCTCTGGTGCGAGGAAACGGCGAGATGCTCACAGTGCACGACAAGATCTGACGATGAACTCGTTTTGGGACTAGTTGTTGGCATGGATGGTGAAGGCTGTACAGTGGTCCTTTGAGGAGAGCGTGAGACGAAAATGGTGGAGGAGGAAGAGAGGCACGAGGTGACGCGCTCGGTTAAGATTGGTTTGATCTGAGGAGGGAGATCGGGAGAGGCATGTCAAAGGTTGGCATTCCGGTTCACCGATCGATTGGAATGATTAAGACGACGAAGTGGGAAATAAACTCCCTGAATGAGATCTCTATTGGATTACTAACAAGTTTCGTGTCGAAGGTGAAGAGAAATAGCTATTAGGATAGGCAGGGTTGGGAGGGGAAGAGATACAGTCATACAGCCTGCCTGTAACGTATGCACTATCGAGAGGGAGACGACCAGCTAGAGATCGCTCGCTTGGTCTGGTTGGCCGAATGGGCCAGAAACTGGTTCGGCCCAAAGAAAAAACAAAAAGCAAGACAGAAGGGGAAAAAAAGGGGGGGGCTGGCGGGCTGCTCTTAGTGGGCCGGCCGAATTTGGGTTCGGTTTTCTTTTTTTTTCTTCTCTTTTCTTTTCTGGTTTTCTATTACAAATTTTGATTTAGGCCTCCAAATCAAATCAAACCATTTTCTATAAATCTGTAAAAAGATCACAAAATAGTTTCTAAATACTTTCGAACCTTTTACATAATAATTTAAGAATTGGAAATAATAAAATATTGCATAAAGGCCTATTTGACACCTTTATGTCATTTTATAAAATATGGTTTTGCAAATCCCTTTTTAAATGAAATATATTCCAGAAAATAATTTGAGCAATATCATTTAAAATGATAACTCATTTTCATATTAAAATAATTTAAGATAAAACATTTTTATAAAACAAAGCTTGGAAAAGTATTTAAATTATTTCCACAAATGAAATAGGGTTTATAATATCCCCATATTATTTATTTTAAGACAATAAACCAAAGGGGAAAATACTATTTGAAACCCCATTTAAATATTTTATTTCCAAAACTTTAAAAGTTGAGACTGGAAGATAAAGGAACATTTTATTTAAAATATGACTTTGAAGATGTCAAAACAACCTTCTATAAAAACTTTTCTTGATTTTTGGAGACTTTATTTAATTGTTAATAAAAGTTTTAAAATTTTGTGATTTTTAAAACATTCCAAAATTTGGGATGTTACAAACCTACCACCCTTAAAAGGAATCTCGTCCCCGAGATTCGGAGAGGCTAGAAAGAAAGATGGGTTCGGTTATCCGGGTTTTAGGCAACTGGGTGGGCTACCACCCTTAAAAGAAACTTTTGTAGGCAGTCTTCAACTCTTGCCTTCGGGCTGGTGTCTATCTGGTTATTCTTCATGTCACATTGATTCCATTCCTGAGTTGTGTTTCATCTTCTTGAATCCACTTGTATAGCACGTACTAGCTCCTCGTAAGGAATTGGTGATTCTTTCATCCTTAAGTGATACATTGGGATCCTTGTATCATAATCTTCATTTCCAATAGGTGGATGTCCCTTTGCATAACTTGGAAGCACAATCCTCCTCCAGATGTCTTGAGTAGAATTTTCCTTCACGATAGAACTGTAGACCACATAAGTAGTAGGTTGAGTTACTTCATACATTGAAGGGTCACTCATTGAGTCTATCAGAAGACCAAGATAACCGGATTTTGTAACATCAGCTCATCATTCTTGTTAATTTCTTTGTAGGCTTCATCTCATGGTTGACTTCCTTCAATGCAAACACTACGCCATTTCTAACGAAACTCTCATGGTAGGCAAAACTTCTAGTTGCAGGGTCTCTTCTTCAAGAGGGCTGAAGTTTATCCTTACCGTATATATTACGTTTAGGCAACACTTGCCGCACATAGGGTTATAATATATTATCCTCCTACGAATCAGGCTTATCAACGTCGTCACTCTTATAGGTATGTCACTCAGATTTACCATTCCTCATAGCAAAGCGAATGAAATGGGTAGTCGCCATGGGGGCCAATCCATTTCGCACCCAATCATTACCTTGTACTTGGTTTGGTGAATCTCGTAAGCTAACACTCGGTCAACCTCACTTGTCTGACAGAAAGTTTCCAATCTGCAAGACAACCTAACTAAACTATCGATCCTTCAAAACTATTGGGTTACGTAAGCTCGTACACAAAGATAGCTCGCAAGCTATAGCTTCTTCTGTGATTCTTCTCATTGGTGGAGTAGGCTTTCCATACTATGCTTGAGTTGTTGGATCACTTGTTGCACCTTTGCATGGAAGTGGCTATCGATCGTTGCAATCCAGTAGGTAAGTCACTTCGGTTGGCATATTGGTGATGCATTTGGTTGGGTTTAGCATGGATTGGTGGAGATAGAAAGATCTAAGAGAAGTATTCCTACCCATGCATACACAACAGATCAAGACAATTCATCTTACAAACAACATCTAGCAAACATCAAGCAACATGGTTCAAACAAAAACAAACAACCTAGTATTGTCATATCATCTAAGCTGATATGATCAATACACTATCACGTTATCGTTGTTCTAACAAAGTAACTAAAGTGGTGGTCTCATCTATGTCTTCCTTGAGTGCTCCAAAGTACTCTTCAACTTTCTTGAGGAAATCATGAGTGTTGTTCTCCAAAATCTTCAATAGCCTTCAATGTATTGCTTCTTGTTGAATCGAACATGTTGTATACAGTACTAGGTTGGTGATTATGGAGTCCCACCTTTTTGAGATTCTATTCTTTGTTCTCGTGCAAAAGAAGTTGTATCCACCTATATGGGTCATCTAAAATAAGGGAAGATGCTTTGAGAGATGAATAGTATAGGAGAGTACAAGAAAAGATTGGTGAAAATATTTTCTTTTTAAGAAAACTGAATAAAATAGATTTTCATCCTAAGGTCAAAACCTATTTCTATCCAAACCTAGGGTTTCGAACCTACAGGCAACACAGTGCTCTGATACCATCTGTAGTGACCTTGCCTTTTAAAATAGACAAGATCCCTGTGTTCTGTGCTAGTCCCTGGATCGAATAGCTAGCACCACAGTTCAAGATGTAATATCATGCAAATGCGTCAATATCTATTACATCGAAGATCCAGAAAAGTAATTCATTACAACTTGCATAGCCAAAGGCTAGCATTTTACAAAGTTCAGCAGCGGAAAACATAAATAGCATGGAGCCTCATCATCTTCATGTGCCACAGGCAGACATGTTGGTTGCAGACTCGAAACCTCTAACGTTCCTTACTCTTCGGCAGAACAACCTGCAACGCGCAGGTTACAGCCAAAAGTTGGTCAGAACCATTGGAATGGATCTGGCAAGTGACACTTGTGGACTCAAATGGCGAACCTTAACTTCTACATGCTTATTTGGCTAAGTGGAGTTCAAGGCTATTTGCATAAAGCCAATTTTATCCTATATTTTCAAAATTATTTTTCTTTCCAACAACTTATGAGACAATTCCTGGTGTATAATCCAGTGCCAACAATGAGGCAATTCCTGGTACGTATCCAGTGCCACAATTGAGGCAATTCCTGGCTTATATCCAGTGTCCCTTCTACCCTTGTTCACCCATCAAAATTTTAATTAAGAAATTGGAATGGTGAGATTCTCCATCGACATCCTTGTCCAGCTGCTCAAAATTGTCCGTAACCGGGGACACGGCTATGATCATAGTTTTACTACTCTCGAGAGTTTGTGGCACTTTCCCCACTAGACTCAACTAACCCAAACTTCCTAATCACTCAATTAGTGAGAACGAAAGGAGAGAGTCGAGACGAGATCTTTCAGAAAAGCTTTCCCGTACACCTGTCCGAACAATACCCACCTACAACCCCTACATCTGCTTGTTCGTCCGGTCGGGTCCACTCAACTTAGTCAATCAAGACAGAGCCCATATGACTAGTGGCTGCACTGGAAGCAAACAAAAGCATGGAGTGACATCGAATCTCTTTGTTCCTGGGTGGCCGTTCACAAGTGCACGTACTCAGGTATAACCATGGAAATGGCCCTGAGCAGCCACTCAACTTTGACCACCAATAGAGCAAAACCAATTGCCACCCAGGTAGTTCATTAACTTAGTAGAGTTTTTTTATCCTTTCATACTACAATAAAACATTTTGCATTGCAGTTCTAACATCTACCAAGTTAATGGGTACCTAGACCAACACGAATATGGGGTGGTATACTAAACAGGTCTGCATAGCATAATAGTAATACTCCTATCATGCAACTACTGAAATAGCTAAAGTGCAAATGATAAAATAGTAGGACTTTTATGCTGGAGTATCACTTGCCTTTGATAGAAGTCGTTGCTCACACACTCTTTTCAACGTAACTCGTAGCACTCCGTTCAAACTATAAAATAAAATAACACCACATAAACATACCATTCATAACAACAAAATAAGCAATGCAAACAATTAGAAATATTTGTTGTTCTTTTTATTTTAGTCTTTTCTATCTTACGGATCATTAGGCAAAAATGATTAAGGCTTGAGGATGGCTTGCAAGATATGGTCTTGAGGTGTTGGATGACAAAGTCATCGAGTCAAATAATTAGAAAGAAATGTATCATTTAGATATATCAGAAAGAATTGATATGCTGCACAAAAGATAGATAGAATTTAGAATGACCCATGTGAATAGAATTACATGAGTTGCAAATTGTGTAACTACTATACTATTTCATAGAGTGTGACAACGCTTATCAAAATAGTATAAGTTACACATGGGTTTGGGTAGGCATGAATTATATTGGGGATGACGATGGGGGCATGTCCATAAGATTCACTTTGAGGAAAAAATAATAATAATACTTGGTTCAGGATTTGATTTGTAGGAAATGAATTGACTAGAGTTGATTTGTGATAGATAGTGCATCTATGATAATGACGAATGCGTATGATCAATAAGCTTACAGGAAAAAGGAATCGAACAAATAGGATTGATAGATTGTGATATTATGGCATAGAAAGATCTAAATTGTAAATTTTGAAGTAATGTTTAGGGAATGAGTTCAAGAAATTTGAACATGGGTGCTACTGGATATAGAACTCCAATATATTCCATTTGCAAAGGAATCAATTGAAAGGAATTATAGAATTTAAGTTATGACAAAAATACTCAATATCTCTCATTTCGAAATATGAATATTTTATCATTGTAAGAACTTGAAACAAATGAAAGAATTATAATCTATATGTTCTAAGGATTTCAACGATATATTATTTGCTAAATTTGGATTAACATATCAAAAGATATGATTTTTGCAAGATGGATACAATTTCTGTCCAAAATGGACGGAAAAGAAAAAGATCTAATATATGGTAGATTCCGATTGAATGATAACGATTTAGTTAATTGGTTATAACATGGCCACATGATATAGATCAGAAGGTACAAAAAGACGGCTAGTGGCTCACCGAGAAAGTTCACCGGAAAAGGTCGTTGTGGTGGCGGCGACTCGGTCGTGGATGAAGAGGTCATTCTGACGCTTCCCTGGGCTTGGCACGATGACGATGTTGTGTGGTGCGGAAAGTCTAGCACCATGGACGTGTGGACGGGAAGTCACGCTTCCGGAAAAGACGGAGAGGAGCGTCTGGAATCACGGCGGCTCCGGCGTGCTACTGTCGAGTTCGTTCCCGGGGAATTGGCTACGGGAAAAATTGAACAGAAAATTTCAGGAGGTGCACAAGGAGACAGAGGTAACGAAAGACATCATCACAGGGATTGGAGAAGGCTCACCTCGTCCGGATCTTGACCGCGGCGACGATGATGCTTGGGCATCGGTTGGGGCGCAACCAACGGCAATGAAATGGTGCAACACCATGTCCTGGAGATAGGTCTTGATGAGGGAAGTTCTCTAGTGCGAGGAAACGGCGAGATGCTCACCGTGCACGACAAGATCTGATGATGAACTCGGTTTGGGACTAGTTGTTGGCATGGATGGTGAAGGCTGTACAGTGGTCCTTTGAGGAGAGCGTGAGAACGAAAATGGTGGAGGAGGAAGAGAGGCACGAGGTGACACGCTCGGTTAAGATTGGTTTGATCTGAGGAGGGAGATCGGGAGAGGCATGTCAAAGGTTGGCATTCGGTTCACCGAATCGATTGGAATGATTAAGACGACGGAGTGGGAAATAAACTCCCTGAATGAGATCTCTATTGGATTACTAACAAGTTTCGTGTTGAAGGTGAAGAGAAATAGCTATTAGGATAGGCAGGGTTGGGAGGGGAAGAGATACAGTCATGGCTGTTTTAACGTACGTGTGCGAGCGAGGAGGAAGACGACCAGGCACGCTCGCTCGCCTCCGTCGGCCGAATGGGCCAGAGAAGATTCGGCCCAAGAAAGAGAAAAAAAACAAAGCAAGACAGAAGGGGAAAAAAAGGGGGGGCTGGCGGGCTGCTCTTAGTGGGCCGGCCGAATTTGGGTTCGGTTTCTTTTTTTTCTTCTCTTTTCTTTTCTGGTTTTCTATTACAAATTTTGATTTAGGCCTCCAAATCAAATCAAACCATTTTCTATAAATCTGTAAAAAGATCACAAAATAGTTTCTAAATACTTTCGAACCTTGTACATAATAATTTAAGAATTGGAAATAATAAAATATTGCATAAAGGCCTATTTGACACCTTTATGTCATTTTATAAAATATGGTTTTGCAAATCCCTTTTTAAATGAAATATATTCCAGAAAATAATTTGAGCAATATCATTTAAAATGATAACTCATTTTCATATTAAAATAATTTAAGATAAAACATTTTTATAAAACAAAGCTTGGAAAAGTATTTAAATTATTTCCACAAATGAAATAGGGTTTATAATATCCCCATATTATTTATTTTAAGACAATAAACCAAAGGGGAAAAATACTATTTGAAACCCCATTTAAATATTTTATTTCCAAACTTTAAAAGTTGAGACTGGAAGATAAAGGAACATTTTATTTAAAATATGACTTTGAAGATGTCAAAACAACCTTCTATAAAAACTTTTCTTGATTTTTGGAGACTTTATTTAATTGTTAATAAAAGTTTTAAAATTTTGTGATTTTTAAAACATTCCAAAATTTGGGATGTTACAAACCTACCACCCTTAAAAGGAATCTCGTTCCCCGAGATTCGGAGAGAGCTAGGAAAAGAAAGATGGGTTCGGTTATCCGGGTTTTAGGCAACTGGTGGGCTACCACCCTTAAAAGAAACTTTTGTAGGCAGTCTTCAAACTCTTGCCTCGGGCTGGTGTCATCTGGTTATTCTTCATTGTCACATTTGATTCCATTCCTGAGTTGTGTCATCTCTTGAATCCACTTGTATAGCACGTACAGTAGCTCCTCGTAAGGAATTGGTGATTCTTCATCCTTAAGTGATACATTGGGATCCTTGTACATAATCTTCATTCCAATAGGTGGATGTCCCTTTGCATAACTTGGAAGCCAACAATCCTCCTCCAGATGTCTTGAGTAGAATTTTCCCTTCACGATTAGAACTGTAGACCCACATAAGTAGTAGGTTGAGTTACTTCATACATTGAAGGGTCCTCATTGAGTCTATCAGAAGACCAAGATAACCGGATTTTGTAACATCAGCTCATCATTCTTGTTAATTTCTTTGTAGGCTTCATCTCATGGTTGACTTCCTTCAATGCAAACACTACGCCATTTCTAACGAAACTCTCATGGTAGGCAAAACTTCTAGTTGCAGGGTCCTTCTCAAGAGGGCTAAGTTTTCCTTACCGTATAATATTACGTTTAGGCACACTTGCCGCACATAGGGTTATAATATATTATCCTCCTACGGATCAGGCTTATCAAACGTCGTCTCTCTTATAGGTAGTCACTCAGATTTACCATTCCTCATAGCAAAGCGAATGAAATGGGTAGTCGCCATGGGGGCAATCCATTTCGCACCCAATCATTACCTTGTACTTGGTTTGGTGAATCTCGTAAGCTAACACGGGTAAACCTCACTTGTCTGACAGAAAGTTTCCAACTGCAAGACAACCTGAACTAAACTATCGACCGTCAAACTATTGGGTTACATAAGCTCGTACACACAAGATAGCTCGCAAGCTATAGCTTCTTCTGTGATTCTTCTCATTGGTGGAGTAGGCTTTCCATACTAGCTGAGTTGTTGGATCACTTGTTGCACCTTTGCATGGAAGTGGCTATCGATCGTTGCAATCCAGTAGGTAAGTCACTTCGTTGGCATATGGTGATGCATTTGGTTGGGTTTAGCATGGATGGTGGAGAATAGAAAGATCTAAGAGAAGTATTCCTACCCATGCATACACAACAGATCAAGACAAGTCATCTTACAAACAAATCTAGCAAACATCAAGCAACATGGTTTCAACAAAACAAACAACTTAGTATTGTCATATCATCTAAGCTGATATGATCAATACACTATCACGTTACCGTTGTTCTAACAAGTAACTAAAGTGGTGGTCTCATCTATGTCTTCCTTGAGTGCTCCAAAGTACTCTTCAACTTTCTTGGGGAAATCATGAGTGTTGTTCTCCCAAATCTTCAATAGCCTTCAATGTATTGCTTCTTGTTGAATTGAACATGTTTGTATACAGTACTAGGTTGGTGATTATGGAGTCCCACCTTTTTGAGATTCTATCTTTGTTCTCGTGCAAAAGAAGTTGTATCCATCCACCTATATGGGTCATCTAA
>QRDG01001973.1:1356156-1419204 GCA_012064385.1 Puccinellia tenuiflora
TTTAGTTAGTTATGGAGCACTTGACATTTAGTTGGTTATGCCTATGCATATGCACTTGTCAAATTTTAGTTAGTTAAATTATGCCTATGCACTTGACATGTAGTTGTTGAACTCATTCATTCTTTTCCAAACATGTAGGAGGATCCTCCTCATCAATGATGTCCATCGTCGCCGTCGTGACTAACATGTGAAGCTTCATGTCCATCTCCGCCTTCATGATCTATATGTGAATTATGGAGCATCTATTGTGTGAATTGATATGTATCTCGTCGTGATCTATATGTTTGTGTCAATTGTCAAATATTTGTCGTCGTGGTATGTGAATTGTGATATGTGTGTCGTCGTGATATGTTTGTCGTCTGTGAATTTGTATCTTTTATTGTCATCTGTGAATTGTTTGTAAAATGCAGGGATTTTATAAAAAACAGAATAAATCTGAGCCATATTGCCACTGTGCCGTGTATTGGCACACGGCAAAGAACTTTGCCGAGCACTGGCGCACGGCACAGAAGACACGCGGCACCCACCTGTGTTCCTGGCAACATGCCAGATGACCAAATGGTCAATGTGCCGTGCGTTTTTGCCAAAGGCGCACGGCAAAGAGTGCGCACCTAGCCACTAGCCAGACGGCCAGGAGGGCGATATGCCGTGCATGTGTCGCGGAGGCGCACGGCAAAGATACGTGCTGTGCCGTCAGGGTGGAGTCGAGGCGCACGGCAAATACTTAAAATGTGCCGTGTGTGCGCGGTGATGCACACGGCAAAGATTTGAATTATGCCGTGATGGGCGTTCAGAGGATCACGGCAAAGACTGGTGGGACCAGGATTTCCGGTTGACCCCCTCTGACCGATGTGTGCCGTGCGGTGCGATAAAGAGCACACGGCACAGGCTATGCCGTGATTGTTTCAGTATGGTGCACGGCAAAGGTTCTCTGCCGACACAAACTAGGCCGTGTGGGGTTTGCCGTGTAGATCCTCACGGCAAAGCGTTTGCCGTGTTCCGCCGGTCCTTTGCCGTGTCTTTCCTCCACACGGCAAACATCTGTTTTCCGGTAGTGATTCGTTCAGTACTGCCAAAACCACGAGTTCATGGCTCTTTCCGCCCACTGCTGCTCTGTGAGCAAATGCATATTTAGTATTGTGACTATATTTCGAAATTAGTATGTAATGGATGCTCTGCGCCGCTGCATATCGAGTCTTCGTTGTCAGTTACACATATCCACATGGTACACTATGTATAATGCCTAATTCAGTGTTTGAACCAATTGGATTATAGGTTTATAGCTTAATTGTGTGCAGTTCGCCGTTGCAATGTTTGGTACACAAGAAAGGATGGATCCTAAGTTCCTGACTATCACACAATGTTTGGATTTCCTGAACATTTTTCCTACTGCATGAAACTTATGGGTTTATGTCTTTTCTGCTTGCTTGAGGGCTCAAGAAATTGGAAGTTTGTCTCTGTTTTATGTGATCTAGGAAGTATGATTTGTCTCCCTAAACATGAGACATTTGTACTTCTTGTGCCCACTTCAAACAATCCCTATACGCACATGATTAGAGAAAGTTATAGTCAATTGAGAGCCCACTTAAATATGATAAATTCTTAATTCTTTCACATTGACTCTGATTTTTTCCATGGGAAGATATTGCAGAAGACAGTCATCATATTGTTAATGGTAGAAGATCATGAATGCAAATTACAATTTTAAGATGACTGGAAAATTGAATCAACTATATGCCTAATCAGTTTTTGGAAACAACTAAACAAAGAAATGTTTAAAAAAAGATTAAGGTACAAAAAATAAGGTTGGAGACCTGATTTCTTTAGTCACTATGTAGTCTTCTGATGTATATTTTTCTCTTCCGTTGCAACGCACGGGCATGTTTGCATAGTAATCTATATCTATACCTAATAATAAAAGCATTAAGGCTTCCGCAGTTTGGTTTGGTACGTCATTAAAATTGCCCTTTAAGTTATATAAAATTACCCACCTATGCCACCCGTAAGTCATAAAAAAACCGATTCCAAACATTATCTTTCTTTCTTCGCCCGTCTGTCCCGAGTCTCTTTTCGTTTGTGGAAAGTTTTCTAGGTCAATCCGTTCCGTACGTCAGAAGTCGATCAAAGCAGCCCATGTCCTTCACGTTTCTTTGTCCCCACGATCTTATACGAGTTCCAATCAAACTGGCGACCAACACGCGAGATAAAATGAAACGATTACCCTGGGGTTCACAGGTAAGACGGTAGATCAAATCGGGGCGACGCCCCTGTCCGTCGGTTTGTCTCCATGACACCACGGCAGCCAACGCAAGGAAGACGACAGATCAAATCGGTGCGATACCTCTACCCGTCGTTGTGTCTTTCACGGCCCCATGACATGCATGGAATCACGGACGCGGCCTTAGCCCGGAGCTTGAGGCATGGCAGGCTAAGCGCCGCCTGCGCGCACCGTGGAGGGGCAGGAGTGCGCTGGTCGGAGATGCAAACATGGCGGCGGCAGGGCAAGCAGCGCACAACTCCCGCGGTGGACGAAGATGCAAGCTACGCAGCGGAAAACTAATAGTGCACAACTCGACAATCAATGGACGAAGATACAACACGGCAGCGACAGCGCAAACAGCATGCAGCAGGACAACAGGGTTGGGCTGGGTTGCGGGTGGAGACGGCCGCTGGACTCTGGACAGTACAAGGCGATGCTAAGTTATGTAAGTCTAAAGAGTAGGAAAATAGGTCATTGAAAAAGTGGTCTCGGCCTCTCGGGCAGATCAGAGGATCGGGAGTATTTTTTTTTTCCAAGAGGCAGGGCTTACTAGGGAGGTAAACACTGAAGCAAGTTTACTTTTGTTAGATTATCTTTAGACCACCTTGGATGCTCTTTATATGTAGGAACCGGTACCAAGTTTAGAAAATTAAGCTACAACTACTTCATGTTAAATCCACAAGCAAGATTAGCTGGGTAGATTTGGGTCGCAGTGTTTTTAAAGATTGGAAATATTTTACGTGGAAAAATCCAGTAGCTTATGCAGTACGTCATTAGCTTTTAAGATGAGTACATGATTTATATCAAGATGAGTAGATGATCATTCCACTATTTTTACACAATGAAAATTGCTCCCCGATGCAACACTCCCTAAAAAAACTCTCTGAAACACACCCGGACGACATAGTGTCACTGTCATATTTTTTCGCACCCGTTGCAACACACGGGTATGTTTGTTAGTATTTTAAAAAATATATCCTTGGGCTTCCTGGACAAATTGGAGACTCAAGAATAATTTGTGTTGCCACTTTGAGCAATGCATTGGTTTGAAGATTTGGGAAGGGTTTTGCTCCCCTTTTTAAATATTTTCCAAGTGTTGCCTTACTTGACTTTAGCAATTTAAATATGTATGCCATGATGCAATGAAATGAAAAAGTGAAAATTTGGCTCAAATTTTAAGGTACCAAACTGGGGCTGTTACATGAACTATGATGTTTCTCTGCATAATCTTGAAGGGCTCTTCGTTGCGATTCCAACGAGCCCAAGATTATCGAAATCGGAGTCCGGATGAAAAAGATATTGAAATTTTCGTATCGCAGTTGGGTGCCCGGCCTCCAGGCCAGCCTAGACTAGCTCCAAGGCCGGTCGGCTCTACTGGGTGGCCAGCCCAGGCCGGCTCCCAGGCCGGCCGGCTCCGCTGGGTGGCCAGCCCCTGGCCAGCCTAGGCCGGCTCCCTGGCCGGCCCCCAGGCCGGGCTCCCGTACCCCTTCAACGGTCACTTTTTCAGGGGACCTATTTAAGGGACTTCTTCCCCATTTTTCCCTAAGGACTTTTTCTTGCTCTCTCTCCTCTATTGCTAAACTTTTTGAGAGCACGATTCCTCCTCTTCCCTCCATGATTCTTGCCTCAAATTAGAGGAAAAGAGAGAGGAGATCTAGATCCGTTCTTCCACTAAATCAAATCTCCTCTAAGTGAGGGAAAACTCGTTGGATTTAGATTTTGGGGTTGCTTTGTGTTCATCCTCTTTTTTCTTCCTCTTAAATCCCTCCATAGCATTAGTTTCTTTGGTTGGATTTCGGAGAGAAGGATTTGACCACTTAGTGTGTTCTTGCCTTTTGCATTAGTTGCATCGGGTTGTGCTCTCCACGAAGATTCGTGGGATTGAAGTTGAGAAGCTTGTTACTCTTGGGTGCATTGTGTTCCCAAGAGCTTGTGCCTCTTGGGTGCATTGTGTACCCTAGACGGTTGGTGTGCCGTGAAGACTTCGAGTTGTGAAGCTTCGGCAAGTTTTGGGAGCCCCCAATTGAGTTGTGGGTGTGTGCCCCAAGAACGGTGTAAAGGCTCCGGATTCCGCCTTGAAGGATTCCGATAGTGGAAGATGAACCAAACCCTTGGGTGCGGTTCATCGGAGAATAGGATGAGGCCTTTGTGGCATCTTGAGTAGGCCTCTTGTGGCGAGCTCACACCCCTCCAACGAGACGTACTCCCTTAACAAGGAGGAACTCGGGAATACATCCTCGTCTCCGCGTGCCTCGGTTATTTCTTTACCCGAGCTATTTACTTATGCAATTTACATTGTGATAGCCTTCGTGCTTGAAGTTTTATATCTTGCTATCACCTTGTTGCTTGACTTGCTTAGCGTAAGTTGTTGGTGCACATAGGTGAACCTAGTATAATTAGGTTGTTGGCTTGTTAATTTAAACACCTAGTTTTATTCCGCAATTATCAAGCCTTAAACCGGAAAAGTTTTAATCGCCTATTCACCCCCCCTCTAGGCGACATCAAGGCATCGTTTGTTCTTTCACCGGGGTGACCTGAAGATGCTCGTCATCCCAAGGTCCTTCCATGCTGCGTTGAAGGCGTGGCTGGCGATCCCCCTTCCCCGATGCATTCCGATCGGCGCCTGCAAGTTCTGCGACGAGCATGTTCAGGTCAGCTACTACAAGAACAACGACGAGATAGTGCTGGGGAGGCACTGGCCAGAGGTCGTCAACCGCTACGACATGCAGCAGGACGAGGTCGTTGTCTTCAAGCTCACGGCAACAGGCTTCAAGATCGACATCTACAAGAGCTTGGATTCCACCGCCAGGGGGTACGCTTGTCCTGACCACGGCTAGTACCAGCGTGGTCAGTGTTTATATATAGTAGCTGATGCATTTTGATCAGGGGCATGGGATGCCCCTGTTTAGTGTTCATCAGGGGCATGGGATGCCCCTGCTAGATGTTAACCAGGGCTTACAATGCCCAAAAACTTGTTTTGATCAGGGGCATGGGATGCCCCTGCTAGATGTTAACCAGGGCTTAGAATGCCCAAAACTTGTTTTGATCAGGGTGTTTACCTTCCCCTGCTTACTTTCATCAGGGTGTGTGATTTCCCCTGATGTGATGTAGTTAAATGCACTGAACCTAGTTAAGTACTACCAGCTTATGATCCCGTATTGTGTGTGATCCTGATTGTGTGCATGTGTGTGATCTCTGATTGTGTGCATGTGTTTTAGGAGATGGTAAGATCACCATGTTTGAATGTGGTGACAACATCTCTAAACCACCATGCAACCAAACATGTGTGTTTTGCACCTAAACAGCCCCAAGTCGAGTTTGTAGGCAACCAAACACGAAAATGCGAAATAAATAGAGAAAAAAGAAAAAACGATATGCAGGGAACCAAACGGGCTGCAGATCATGGCTCTGGCCTCGTTTCCCTCAGGCCAGACCCACCAGGCCTAAGGAGACGGGAAGGCCGATTTTGGCCCGAACAACCAAACACGCCCATGGTGATCGGCATGGTGCATACGATGTGATGTTGTGCTATCCTGGCTGACCGCATATACGTGTTCCAAACACTGTAATAGCTGGAGGAGAACATGGCCGATCGATACGGGATCAATGGGAATACATACAACACTGACGTACTCACATCCATGTACGAGACGCGGGGGACATGCATGACCAATTGGCCACGGCAAGATCAATAGCTGGATGCACTTCAATCAACCACGGCAAGCAGATGGATAGGTGGATGTACACTTTAATCAACCACGGCAATCATATGGATGCATGTTTCATACATTTACTCCCGTTTTCATTTTCTATAGTCCTAACTCGCTTGAGGTATTTTTTTTGCAGGGAAGATTTTTTTTTACAAACGTAGGTGGTGACACTAGCTTCAAGTTAATTAAACTCCCCATTGGCGATTCGTTTCCCTTAAAACAAAATTTTCCAATTAGTTAAACATATTTCCTATTCTGTCTCGAGCACACGAGTATTTTCCTCGATCTTAAGCAACTCAGCCAATACTTTGCTGATGCTCGAGATAGCATACAAATACTATGATTAGTTTTTGAAGTTTCGGTTCAAATGTATCAGATTATTTCTACTATAGCAGCGACATTTTTCCGGGGAGGATGGGTCTTCTGTTTTCCAGCCACTACCGGAAATCTACGAGAGTAAAAAAAACCATGGTTCGGAGTCAGGTATAAGCCCATATTACCAATAGCTATCAATTAATTCTGCATATTTATGATAGATGTAATAAATGTTGATGCATGTTTTATAAATTTCCCTTTTGAGTGTATATAGTGTGTATTCACTACAGGAAACTGCGGATATGCCGCCGACGGCCAAAAGCCGTCGGCGTAGGTCAAATTGCCGTCGGCATAGGTTTACGCCGACGGCTGCCGTCGGTGTATGGCCGTCGGCGTATCAGCCCGTAGCCATAGCTAAAAATGCCGTCAGCGTAGCGAAAGCCGTCGGCATATTTTTTTCCTCATTTTTTTCATCATTTTTATTTTTTTTAAACTTTTAGTTATATTTTTTAATTCTATTTTTATTTCTATTCTGAAATTTCCTACTTAGTCATACACTTAAACTCTAATTCCACTCATAATCCCAAGTCAAACTAGTTACCCTGGTCAAACTTCTCATTCGGTCACCCATCCTCCAGCCCAAGCACGCTTAACTTCTGAGTTCCATCCAAATTAGCTTCCAAATGAGAAATTAGAACTTACTGATATAATTATCATATCAATCATATTAACCCCTGGGTCACGATGTTACACTTTTTATAACTTAAATTTTGAAAATTTATTTGAATAAATAGCAATTATTAAGTAATAATATATTTGAATAAATAACAATAAAATGAATTTTAATTTATTTTTTCTCTTTCTACATTTAATATAGAATATCTCATATCTTTAAATCCGTAAATCGAAGTTTGACAAATAAAATGTCTAACTCGATTAGAAAAATGAGAGGAATTCAAAAATGACATCCATATCATCTTGAGCATCACATAAACATCGATAAACTTGGTATTTCAATGAATAGGCACGGGGGCCATTTTGACCATTTTTTCAAAAAAGTAAAAGAAAGTGAAAAAATACTCAAAAAATGGAATCCTTTGGCATGGAGTCCTTTTATGTTTACCAGTTGCTATGAAAATGATAAACTTGATTTTTTACAAAGTTTGTAAAAAAATCTTTCACAAAAAGTTCTATCATCTACAAATATATATAAGTTTCGAACCAAATGACCAAGATATGACCATCCCCATGGCATAGTTTGTGATAAAGTACCCATATTTGGCACATAGGTGTGTCTTGGCATGAGAAATATTGGTGCCGAACCGAGTTTCCAAATTATTTTTCCAAATATCATTTTTCATTTTTTAAGTGTTAAAAATAACATTGTTTGTGAAGTAAGTACCAAGAATATGTTGCAACATGACACCCATTTAATTTTCACAAATATTAGTACATATATGATGGATAATCCCCAAGTATTAGGAATTTTCTCGCTTTCTAACTAATTTCGCCTACTTAAATGACTTTATGTTGCTTTTCAAAAAGTAATAGAAATTTAAACTACAAGTGTGTGATAGTTTGCTCTGATGATATGGATGTCATATTTGGATTCCTCTCATTTTTCTAATCAATTTAAAGATACGAATTATTTTATATTCAATGAAAAACAGAAAAAAATATAGCTATGCCGACGGCTTTGCCGTCGGCGTAGCCATATACGCCGACGGTTAATCTACGCCGACGGCCATTTTTCTGCGCAGTCCAACTCGCCCCTTACGCCGACGGCCACGACAAAAGGCCGTCGGCGTACATGTTGGCCGTCGGCGTAGCTCCGCGTTCCTGTAGTGATTGAAGACCTTTTTTATTTCTTATGAGCACATAATGTATTTCAGCGTCAAAATTTTTGTGCAATGTAATATTTATTCCATTGTGTCAAAGCATCTTACTCAATCTTGAGATTTATCAACCCCAGATTTGGTAAGTGTATGCATTAGCTCGCAGGAAAATATACATCATGATAAATTGAAATAACACCTATGTTTTGCTATTAAAATATCTCATGCTACAGTTCACATTCCTGTGAACAACTTAATCCTTTCATTGTCCATGCTTATTATATAGTAATATTAAAATTTGGTTGTATTTTTTTACTAACCTAGAAAATGCCATCGTCTTGCTTATTTGGTAATGGAACATATGTCCATGATGTATATTTGGCTAGCCTAAAAAACTTGCTGCTATCGATTTGGCTTACACGACCATAAGATGTACCTTAATTATCTTCAACAACTTACTTCCAGAATTTTTTAACCTAATCTATATCTACTAGTCCAGGTTGAGAGTTTATGTGATAATTGCTGAAGTTTTTATAAATTTATAGCAGCTACCGCCATTTTCTTCTACACTACTCGAGGGCCAAAGTTGATGACCATCAAGATTTGAACAAGGAACATGAGTTCGGGTTGATCTTTAGGCTCCCATCTGCCATCTGCCATCTCTTTGGCGGCGCCGAGCGCACAGTAGTACACCATTTCCCTTTGTCCCTCCGCAGTAACATTGTGGTCCTCATCGCTCAGATTTGCCCATGTCACGTGTGCACGTATCCAACGATATCGTGTATGAATTCTAGACACCATTACACATCTGATTATTAATCCATCTCACTCGGTGTGTATTATATCTATTTTAATATTTATTTTCTGGAGGTGCTTTTGACTCATGGGCGAAGAAAGAGATGCAGAACTTCAATGAGAAAGTTGATTGGAAAACTTTATGGGCTATATCTTTATAAATGATTCACGTATCCTTTTGTCTTAGGACATACTACGATCCATGAGCTTCTATGTTTTTGCAACTGAACTAATTGCAACAGAGTTGATGGCAACACCATTGTTTACATGCATTGATATAGTTTATTTAAGATAATTTTATGTGTTACTATTGTAAATGCTCGGTAAGATTAGCATCCATGAAATTCATTTGTCTTGGTCAGTATTAATTCCATAGGCCAAACTAAGGCACTAAAATGAGCTTAAGCTAATATGGACATGTTGCATTCTAATTTTGGATGGAGATGTTATTTTGCTGAAAAGTTGCTACAATTAATCTTATGGCCTTGAGATTTTGCAAGCACTAGGTTACTAGAAACAATATTCTAGAGAGAATGCAAAACAAGGTTTAAAAAATACATTATTTTCAAGTTTATCTTACTCATATGTATTCATCCACCATATCATTAATCTTTCACTACTATATTGTTCTATATTAATTTTCTGAATTAAATAGTCATATCAAAGTAAAAAATAATAATTAATTATTTTATATGTTGTTGGGAGTTACTTTACAATATTGAATGCAAAATGCATGATTAACTATAATTTAGTCGCAACATATAAAATGTTGCATGTTTGGTCAACCATAAATAGCACACATATACATATAAAACTAATTAGTTGTAAAAACCATATATACGAACCACATTTAAATATCAACTAAGTATACAAGATCCATTAAAGTACATGTTTTTGTATATAAGATTAAATAAAATACTAATGATACTAGCTAAGGTTTAAGTGAAAATAATGATCGAAAACAAAAAAAATCTCAAAGGATATTAAGATTATTGTTGCCTAGTTAAAATTATAATAATAACCATGAAGATGTTGCATGCGCATGTGCCCGGGCCACTGTGCTAGTTTAGTTAACAATATGAGGTCAAGTTTTCTCAACTAAAAAAATGATGGTTGAAAGCTCTCTTGGACAATATCAATTTGCGTAGAAAATAATATCATAATATTAATTTTTGATGAAATGGTAACAAAATATGGCAAATAAAGAAAAGGAGAAGAGATTAGGTTTTTTATATTGTGGACATGTTCTATGTTGTAATAGACTATATTACCACCAAATTAGACCATCGCTTAAATAAGCTATCTTCAGAGTTCGACCTCACGGGGTGCTGCGTCCCAAAACATGATACTTGGGGAGGTTATATGGATTTTCTATTCTAGAGTGAACCTTGAGGATGTTTAATTGGTTAATTTTAAATACTTTATACAATTGAATCTGGATCATTCATTTAAAAAAATATGTTAAATATTTGTACATCCCTACCATGGGGCATGAGGGAAATTACCCCCTCCCCACACAGACAAAGATTATCCTAATTAAATAATTATATTTTTTAACTCCATCATACCTTAATTTTGAACCATCCTTTGTCAGTAGAGAGGAACCGCTGACGACGCTTTCCGACGGCGCCACCAGAGCATGAACCCAATCAAGAGAAGCACGAGGAAGCAGAGGACAACAAGGACCTCCTTCTTGAAAATGGAACTATGGAGGCTCGACATTGCATGAATCTTGCTATAATTTCTTGCTGGCTTGCTCCTTTCTTGCTCTTCCTTGATTACTCTTCCTTGCTTGCTCCTATTGCTCCTTGATCTGACAAATTGTGCGGCTAAACGCTGCTAATTTATATAGATATCTAGAACTGGCTATTCCGTACTTTCCCGTTGATCGCTTGCTCCTGGATTGCTTTCTCCTCGATCGATTCCTCTCCTCTATCTCACAACAAGGTTTGCTCAATTGAAAAAAATGATGGTTGAAAGCTCTCTTGGACAATATCAATTTGCGTAGAAAATAATATCATAATGTTAAATTTTGATGAAATGTTAACAAAATGTGGCAAATAAAGAAAAGGGGAAGACATCAGGTTTTTTATATTGTGGACATGTTCTATGTTGTTATATTCTATATTACTAACAAATTAGACCATCGCTTAAATAAACTATATTCAGAGTTCAACCTCACGGGTGCTACATCTGAAACATCACTTGGGGAGGTTGTATGGATTTTTTCTAGAGTGAAACTTGAGGATGTTTAATTTTAAATAGTTTATACAATTGAATCTAGATCATTCATTTAAAAAATATTACTAAATATTTGTACATCCCTACCATGGGGCATGGGGGCAATTGCCCCCCCCCCCCCCCCCCCACATAGGGCTGTCAACGAGCCAAACTCGAGCGAACACAGGTAGGCTCAGTTCGAGCCGAGCTCGAGCGAGCCCAGATTGACCTTCGAGCCTACATTTAAGCTCATGTTTGGCTCGGCCAAAGTTTGATTAGGCTCGAGCTCGGTTCATTAAAACTCGATAAGGCAAATTAGTACATAAAAATACAGGCAATCATAGCAAAAAAAAGTAAAGCCTGATGATAGCATCATAGCGACACAAATGGTTCAGATATCTTAGCAGTCTTACGGCTTACATAGCATAATAATAGCAGTTTAATATAAGTGGATGTACCACGTGACAAGACTAATTAGTTACATAACAGATCATTCAAGATTGAGGGAGAAGTGCAACAAATGATGTGGCTGCCAGCTTCCACTCCATCTCGTGCTCCATAGCTTCCACTCCATCTCGTGCTCCACTGTCATAGTGATGATCTCCTATGTTAACAGACTCGTAGAAAAAGGGACCAAAGGGTACCTGGAAAGAAACATCACTTTCAGGTTAACAAAGCGAAAGAAATATATTTTCCTATAGAACCACAAAAGTACTCACCATAGCTTAGCCAAAGTGACTAATTACTGCCCACTAAGGACTTTGCTTCAACTAATACCAACGGAATAGAATTAGCATCATCCTCCTATGCAACAAATAAAAAATGGATTATATAAAAGCATCACAATTTTTTTGGTATAAAGAGCACAAAACGTCATACATATACTTACCACATCCTTCGCTTTATGGTGGCCTCCTCTAATCCAACTTGAGGCACAGACCAAACCTTGCACTGTAGATGGTAGTAAAGAGCTACGGTAGTCATCAATCACTCGACCACCAGTGCTAAAAGCCGATTCCAATGAGACTGAAGTAATGGGAATAGTGAGGATATCTCTAGCCATCTTTGCCACCAATGGATACTTAAGTTCATTCATATTCCACCAACCAAGTATATCAAACTTATCATCAGGAATGTTCTCAACTTCATCATCCAAATACCTTTTCAAATCTGACTTTGAGGGCTGATATGCATTCTTGGCTTTCATGTACTCTTGATATTGGCTAGTAATAGAGAAAACAGTACTAGAACTACTAGATGATGTACTGGTGCACTGAGAAATAGATACATTACTTGCTGATGTTGCCATACTTTTGTTATTTTCAGATTCATATAAAGCATACAATTCATGCAAAGTAGTTTCAACAGATTTCAGTTTTCCAGCAACTTCATTTTCTTTGTATAAAGAAGGAAATGTGAATTGAATCATACCCATCTTAAATCTTGGATCAAAAATTGCAGCAATAGCAAATAGGGTGTTGCATTCAGGCCCCCAATACTTGTTAAATTTTTCAGCCATTGCATCTGCCATTGCTGCAATACATTTCTCCTTTGATTCCATCAACCCACAAAGTATCTTCTTAATATTAACAATGTGAGGATAGAACAGATTGGAGGTCGGGTAAGTTGAACCAGAAAATGCCTTTGTAGCTGCATGAAAAACACCAAGGACAGATTTCACTTGGTCATACAACAACCATTCTTCCTCAGATGGCAACCACCTATTGTTTGCATCTCCTGAAGCATAAGCATCAATTGCAGGTCTATAATGAAAAGCAGAATCAAGCATATTGAATGTTGAACCCCAACGAGTGCAGCAATCAAGAACCATTCCCTTACTACGCCCAATGTTGAGAGAGTCAATATCGTTCTGAAACTTATAAAAACGATTATTTGATTTCTTGATGTATTTGATAGTCTCTCTAACTTTATCAGTCAAATGTTCAATCATATTAAGAACATCTTGGACAACCAGATTCAGAATGCGCACAACATCTAACATGAAGAAATTTGCCTTCAAACCAAAGTGCCTTTCGATTTTTGAACTTAGCAAGCAAGAACTTGACAGCGAGATCATTACTAGCAGCATTATCAAACGTGATACTTGCTAATTTGTCCTCAATCTTCCATGCAGCCAAACAATCATATAGAGCATTTGAAATCACTACACCACTATGAGGAGGTTCCAAATCAATAAAGTTAATAATACGACAATGCATTTTCCAATCCGCATCAATATAGTGGGCAACTAGACCATATAGCAGATTGTCTGATTAGATGTCCAAAGATCACATGTGAGGCTGACCTTCTTAACATTCTTAAAATACTTTCTTAATATGTCCTTTTCAGATTCATAGAGCTTCATGCATTCACTTCTAATTTTATTTCTAGACATCTTCTTGTAACCAGGATTTAATGCCTTCATCAAAATATTAAACCACTTGTATTCCACAATACGAAAAGGCATGTCATGAACAATGATAAGCTTGCAAATAATTTCACGAATTCTCGCATTATCACAATAACCAGGCTTAACAACAGAGGGAGTTGCCACATCACCTTCAGCTTCCTCTTCTTCTTCTGTCCAAAAATTGAGTATCTTTTGTTGTTTTGATTTTTGATGGTGCTTGTGCAGATCACATGTAGTCAAGTGCCTCAACCAGTGAGAGGTAGTGCCGCTGGCCGACTTTGCAAATAGATTTCAACATGCCATGCACTTCCCTTTTATTTCAGTCTCACCTTTCCTTTTCTTTGACGGAACTTTAACTTCCTCAAAGAACTTCCAAACCAAAGACTTCTTAAATAATTATATATATTTTTTAACTCCATCATACCTTCATTTTGAACCATCCTTCGTCAATAGAGAGGAACGCTGTCAACGCTTCCCGACGGCGCCACCATAGCATGAACCCGATCAAAAGAAGCACGAGGAAGCAGAGGACAACCAGTACCTCCTTCTTGAAAAGGGAACTATGGAGGCTCGACATTGCACGAATCTTGCTATAATTTCTTGCTGGCTTGCTCCTTTCTTGCTCTACCTTGATTAATCTTCCTTGCTTGCTCCTATTGCTCCTTGATCTGACGAATTTTGCGGCTAAGCGATGCTATTTTATATAGATATCTAGAACTGGCTATTCCTTACTTTCCCGTTGATTGCTTGCTCCTGGATTGCTTGTTCCTCGATCGATTCCTCTCCTCGGTCTAACAACAAAGTTTGCTCAATTGAAAAGGATGATGGTTTAAAGCTCTCTTGGACAATATCAATTTGCGTAGAAAATAATATCATAATGTTAAATTTTGATGAAATGGTAACAAAATGTGGCAAATAAAGAAAAGGGGAAGATATCAGGTTCTTTATATTGTGGACATGTTCTATGTTGTTATAGCCTATATTACCACCAAATTAGACCATCGCTTAAATAAGCTATCTTCAGTGTTGGACCTCACGGGGTGCTGCGTCCCAAAACATGATACTTGGGGAGGTTATATGGATTTTCTTTTCTAGAGTGAACCTTGAGGATGTTTAATTGGTTAATTTTAAATACTTTATACAATTGAATCTGGATCATTCAGTTTAAAAAATATGTTAAATATTTGTACATCCCTACCATGGGGCATGGGGGAAATTACCCCCCCCCCCCCCCCCCCACACACAAAGATTATCCTAATTAAATAATTATATTTTTTAACTCCACCATACCTTAATTTTTGAACCATCCTTTGTCAGTAGAGAGGAACCGCTTTCCGACGGCGCCACCAGAGCATGAACCCAATCAAGAGAAGCATGAGGAAGCAGAGGACAACAAGGACCTCCTTCTTGAAAATGGAACTATGGAGGATCAACATTGCATGAAACTTGCTATAATTTCTTGCTGGCTTGCTCCTTTCTTGCTCTTCCTTGATTACTCTTCCTTGCATGCTCATTGCTCCTTGATCTGACAAATTGTGCGGCTAAACGCTGCCAATTTACATAGATATCTAGAACTGGCTATTCCTTACTTTCCCGTTGATTGCTTGCTCCTGGATTGCTTGTTCCTCGATCGATTCCTCTCCTCGGTCTAACAACAAAGTTTGCTCAATGGAAAAGAATGATGGTTTAAAGCTCTCTTGGACAATATCAATTTGCGTAGAAAATAATATCATAATGTTAAAATTTGATGAAATGGTAACAAAATGTGGCAAATAAAGAAAAGGGGAAGATATCAGGTTCATTATATTGTGGACATGTTCTATGTTGTTATAGCCTATATTACCACCAAATTGGACCATCGCTTAAATAAGCTATTTTCAGTGTTCGACCTCACGGGGTGCTGCGTCCAAAACATGATACTTGGGGAGGTTATATAGATTTTTCGAGAGTGAACCTTGAGGATGTTTAATTGGTTAGATACACAACTATTCACATTGATTAATTTTAAATACTTTACACAATTGAATCTGGATCATTCATTTCAAAAATATGTTAAATATTTGTACATCCCTACCATAAGGGGAATTGCCCCCCCCCCCCACACACACACACACAAAGATTAACCTAATTAAACAATTATATATTTTTAAACTCCACCATACCTTAATTTTGAATCATCCTTCGTCAGTAGAGAGGAACCGTTGTCGACGCTTCCCGACGGTGCCACCAGAGCATGAACCCGATCAAGAGAACACTAAGCACGAGGAAGCAGAGGAGAAGAAGGACCTCCTTCTTAAAAGGGAACTATGGAGGCTCGGCATTGCATGAATCTTGCTATAATTTCTTGCTTGCTCCTTTCTTGCTCTTCCTTGCTTGCTCCTATTGCTCCTTGATATGATGAATTGTGCGGCTAGACGCTGCTAATTTATATAGATATCTAGAACTAGCTATTCCTTACTTTCCCGTTGATTGCTTGCTCCTCGATCGATTCCTGTCCTCGATCTCACAACATTTTTACTTGTTAGCAGGCACATAATCGGCCCATTTTCCTCAAATAAAAAGAATAAGAAAGAATTGGCTCTTACTCCGTGTGTAACTGGAAAAGAACAGTCATTTAGGCCTAGCTCATGGAGTGAAAATAGCAATGAAAATCTCAAGATTAGGCCCAGCGACAGAACTAGCAGAGCGCCCCACCCTAAGAATTGGCACATTTTCCTAAGAAAAACAAAAATCGGCCGATACCTCGTGTGTAACTAGAAAAAATAGTCATTAGGCCCAGCTCATGGAGCGAAACTAGCAATGACCATTCGCTATCTGCCAAATCTGGATCGAATAATATGTGCGTGGGAGTTGGTACTATCCAAAATATGTAGTATGTATTTCCCGGCGTGCACCAATAAAATGTACTGATATGGTGCAAACATATCTATAATTTTTTATGTTCCATGTTGTTATTATGCTTGTTGTTACATGTTTTGCATACACTTTATAGCATTTTTATACATTTTCGGGTACTAACCTATTGACAAGATGCCACAGTGCCAGTTCCTATTTTCTGCTGTTTTACCTTTTCAGAAAAGTTATTAAGGAAATATTCTCGGAATTGGACGAAAATCAACGGACATCAATATTTCACCGAAACATCCACGGAGTCCGAAGGAGAGCCAGAGAAGCGCCAGGGGGCGCCCTCACCAGGGCTCGGCGCAGGCCCCCTCTCTGCCGCGCCGAGGGGTGGTGTGGGCCCCTCGGGTGCCCTCCGACGCCGCCCTTTTGCCTATTTATTCCTCCTGCCCCGAAAACCCTAAGTACCCGAGTCATATTCCATGAAAAGTTCTAGAGCCGCCGCCATCGTCAAACCCTACTCGGGAGGGTTCCTGAAGCTCTTCCCGGCACCCTGCCGGAGGGGAGATCATCACCGGAGGGCTCTACATCACCATGCCTGCCTCTGGAGTGATGCGTGAGTAGTTCATCCTTGGACTACGGGTCCATAGCAGTAGCTAGATGGTAGTCTCTCCTCTTTGTGCTATCATGTTTATATCTTGTGAGCTTCCTAACATGATCAAGATCATCTTATTGTAATGCTACATGTTGTGTTTGCTGAGATCCAATGAATATTGATACTATGATCAAGTTGATTATCAATCTATCTTTATATGTTGTTTATGATCTTGCATGCTCTCCATTATTAGTAGATGCTTTGGCCAAGTAGATGCTTTTAACTCCAAGAGGGAGTATTTATGCTCGATGGTGGGTTCATGCCTCCGGTAATCTGGGTGAGTGACGGAAACATCTTAGGTTGTGGATGTGTTGTTGCCACTAGGGATAAAACAACAATGCTATGTCTACGGTCATTTGTGTTGTTTACATTACACACTTTGCTTAATGTGATTATCTGTTGTTTGCAACTTAATACCAATTGGGGACACGGATGTTAACCTGGTGGTGGATTATTAGTCATAGATGCTGTTGAAAAACGGTCTATGTATCTTGATGTAATGCCCAATTAAATCTCATAGTAATCATCTTGTCATATATTTGCATTGTCATGCGTTCATTATTTGTCAATTGCCCAGTTGTAATTTGTTTACCCAGCATTTTAGGTATCTTTTATGGAGAGACACCACTAGTGAACTGCGGACCCCGGTCCATTCTTTTACACTGAAACAAACACCGTTTACACCACATTCCACCTTCATTTGCTCGATGTCCACTTTTTGTATTTACATTTATTTTCCACACCATACGTTTAATCCTTTGTTTTCAGCAAGCCGGGGAGAATGACAACCTTCCTGTTTCGTTGGGGCAAAGTAGTTTGATTGTGTTGTGTGCAGGTTCCACGTCAGCACTCGTGTTGCGCCGCGCGTGCAGCTGACAACCTTCTGAGCACTTCTAATTCCTCCTGGATTTGATAACCTTGGTTTCTTACTATGGGAAAACTACTGCTGCACTACATCATACCTTCCTCTTGGGGTCTCCCAACGAACGTGTGGTTTCACGTCATCAAGACAGTTTTCTGGCGCCGTTGCCGGGGAATTAGAGGAGCTTCTGAAAGGGGAGTCTCACACTCCCAATCTCATTATTTTGTTTTTGTCTTGCTTAGTTATTTTGTCTTGTTTGCTTTCAAATATCAAAAACACAAAAAAATTAAAAATTCCAGCACTAGTCTTTTTATCGTTTTGCTTGATATTATGTCTAGTTCTTTACTTGCTATCAATGGTTACTTTCTTTGAAACTAGATCTTATTAGCAAGGTGGGTCCACGGAGGATGAACAAAAATATTATAAGGGATACCGCTTGTCTCAAAAAGGGATATACTTATGGAAAATAATTGCTCAACTGAATAATTATGCTAGAGACTTATGCTTTGAATATGATATATCTTATTGTTGTGATGAGTCTAGTTGTTGCATGAATTTTAAACACCTTCCTTTCCAATGTGCTTGTAATGATAATGAAATTTTGTCTTCTTATGCTAAAGGATACTATAATTATTATGATGTGGAAAGAATTGAAGAATTTGTTGCTTTTAAGGGTGCTTATGAAATTACTTCTTTGCTTGAAAATGTTGATGATGCTCCTTACAAATATAGAAGTTTTGCTATACTTAAAAATTGTCATGATAACTACAAGGATGGTAATGCTTATATTACTGAATATCTTAAGGGTTTATCTCCCCCGAAAGAAGAGACTAATGCCTTGCAGGAAACTGTGGAAGAGGAAATTGCTGAAACTGAAAGCTCACTGGATGAAAAAGAGGAAGAGGGTGACGAACAAAAGGAGGAAGAATGGAGTATCTACCCATGCTCACCTTCTAATGATAGTAACTCTTTAACTCTTACATTATTTGATTGCCCTCCATGCTTGCCAAAGGAGGATGAATGCTATGTTCCTATGAATTCTCTTGAAATATCCCTTTTTGATAAAACTGATACTTGCTATGCTTATGGGTATGATGTCCCTATGAATGAAACTTGTGAAAATGATTATGCTACTGTTGTTTATGATAATCCATGCTATTTTGATAAATCTTATGATAATCCTCTATTTGTACCTACTATTGATATGCATGGTATGAGGAGTGTTGCTTAGAAAGATTTTATGATAAAGCTCTAAATGATGGTCCTATGTTGCTTGATGATATTAATTGTGCTACTATTGAAGATTGGATTGGAGAGGTTTTGACTTCGGTTAAATGGATTTCCATACCTTTTGAGAGTGATCAATAAAATTGTTAAAAGTGGGTTTGCAGAGGTCTTGATTAATTTTGATCCCACTAGTTTGGAGCTTGATAAAAATTGTGTGTTTGTAGATCATGAAAAGCATGCTTTATGTGATGATTTCATGATTCTACTGAAAATTATTATGAGAGAGGAAAATATGGTTGTAGAAATTTTCATGTCACCAAAACACCTCTCTTTGTGTTCAAAATTTTGAAACTGCTCTTGTTTTACATTCCTATGCTTGATACTTTGTTCTTCATGGATTTATTTGTTTACAAGATTCCTATGCATAGGAAAAGGGTTAGACTTAAATGTGTTTCATATTTGCTTCTTGATGCGCTCTTTGTGTTTCAACTCTTATTTTTATGAGTGCATCATTAAAATTATCTAGCCTAGCTAAAAGGCGTAAAAGAGAAGCGCTTATGGGAGGCAACCCATTTTATTTTTCTGTAATTTTTTCTTTTATTGAGTCAAGGTGCTTGTCTACTTCTGTACCAACTCCTTTGTATCTTTACTTTTTCGTATTGTTGTGCCAAGGGAAGTCTCTAATGTTAAGATGATTTCCATGTTTGCGTCCATAAAGAACATGTGAGTTTTTGATTGATGCATGAACCCTCTAATGAGAATTATGTTGAGTTTGGGGTGAAGGAAGTTTTCAAGTGTCAAGAGAGAAGGGTGATATAATAAGATCAAGAAGAGTGAAGAGCTTAAGCTTGGAGAGGCTCCCATGGATCTCCCCAGCATATTTCAAGAAGACTCAAGCGTCTAAGCTTGGGGATGCCCAAGGCATCCCCTTCTTCATCGACAAATTATCAGGTCATCTCTAGTGAGACTATATTTTTATTCCTTCACATCATATGTGCTGTTCTTGGAGCGTCTGTGTGCTTTTATTTTCAGTTTGTTTATGTTTTATCTTCTGGTCACAACTTGTTGGATCCTAGCATTCTTGTTTGGGAGAGAGACACGCTCCGCTTTTTCATTAGAATACTCCTATTCTTCACTTATACTTGTTGAGTATTTATTTCTAGTGCTGTTAAGCTTTTAGCTCTTGTTTTCATGTATCTCTTGTCAGAGCTATTAGTTCTTTTAAAGAAAGTACTCTCTTGCTTCACTTATACTTGTTTGGAGAGTTGTTTAAATAAGTTGATTGGTGTTTGGTTGGAACAGAAAATGTTGCATGTGGTAATTGGCATAATGGAAAATGCTTACATACTCTTGTAGATCACTATTTTGGATAATTTGATACTTGTCAATTGTTTTGAGTTACTAAGTAGGACATGTTTAAGCTTTTGTATCATGTAAGTAAAACCCATTAATGGAGAACTGCCGTAAAGCTTGTTGAAATTTGGTTTGTATAAGTGGTAATTCCAAGGTCTAGATATTTTCTAGTAAAAGAGTTTGGTTAACGAGGAAGACAATGTTGAGTCTTATAATGTTTCTAATATGTTGGCATATAAGTTTTTGATGTACCGGTTGATAGTTTGTGTTTGCTTAAAATAACCTTGCTAGCCTAAACTTTGTACTAAGCGGGAATGCTGCTTGTGCATCCAAAACCTTGAGCCAAAATCCATGCCATCTGTGTCCACCATACCTACCTATATGTGGTATTTTCCTGCCACTCAAGTAAAATTTTCATGTGCTACCTTTAAATATTCAAAATTCTCCTTTTTGTGTCTTTGTTTTTAAGCTCATGAGGAAACAGTAGAGAGCTAGATATAACTTGTGACAAGCAAGGTCATTTCCCCCCTTTCACCCGGTGTTGATGGTTTACGTCCTCACTTGAATCAACCCGAGAGCGGCTTAAGCAAAATATAAATATAACTCACCATTCTCCTCCGCACAATGAAAATCTGAGAAATCAGCTCAAACATTGGTTAGTGGTGAAATAAAGGGAAAGGGGAATGTACTCGTTCCCCTAAAACCAGCCGCTCTCACAAGTCTAAAAGCCTTGCTTGTTATAGGGGACTAGCTGGTTTCTTTGCTGTGAAGTCGTTGACGAAAGCATGCATATCTCAAAATTGTTTTACTTCTGTTCTATAAAAAAAAAGCTCTAGCACATGACTAATCCCTGATTTCCTCTGCGAAGGGCCTTTCTTTTACTTTTATGTTGAGTCGGTTTTCCTACTTCTTTCTATCTTCCACAAGCAAACACTAGTGTCAACTTTGGTACAACAATTGTTATATGATGGTCTATTTGACTGATTATATTTGTTTGTATTGATGATATCCATAAGATAAATATGTTGAGGTTGAAGCAATTGCTGAAACTAAAATCTTCCTTTGTGTTGGTCAAACACCTTTTACTTAGAGATTATTGCTTTGTGAGTTAACTCTTGTGCAAAACTTTTGGATTCAAGTCTCCAAAGTACTATTCATGAAAAAAAATTTGCTGATATGATTCAGTTGTTTACTCATTGCTTAGTTAGTAGCAAACTATAGACCATTGACTTGGATCACTTCATTCATTCACATGTGCTTTACACTATTATTTGATTATTAAGATTGTGTGGTACCATGTCACCTCAAAAATTATTTTGTTTTTATCATTTACCTACTCGAGGACGAGTAGGAACTAAGCTTGCGGATGCTGATACGTTGCAAACGTATCTATAATTTTTGATGTTCCATGCAGTTATTATGCTTGTTGTTACATGTTTTGCATACACTTTATAGCATTTTTATACATTTTTGGGTACTAACCTATAGACAAGATGCCACAGTGCCAGTTCCTGTTTTCTGCTGTTTTTCCTTTTCAGAAAAGTTATTAAGGAAATATCCTCGGAATTGGACGAAAATCAACGGACATCAATATTTCACCGAAACATCCACGGAGGCCGAAGGAGAGCCAGAGAAGCGCCAGGGGGCGCCCTCACCAGGGCTCGGTGCGGGCCCCTCTATGCCGCGCCGAGGGGTGGTGTGGGCCCCTCGGGTGCCCTCCGACGCCGCCCTTTCGCCTATTTATTCCTCCTGCCCCGAAAACCCTAAGTACGCGAGTGATATTCCACGAAAAGTTCCAGAGCCGCCGCCGTCGTCAAACCCTACTCGGGAGGGTTCCTGAAGCTCTTCCCGGCACCCTGCCGGAGGGGAGATCATCACCGGAGGGCTCTACATCACCATGCCTGCCTCCGGAGTGATGCGTGAGTAGTTCATCCTTGGATTACGGGTCCATAGCAGTAGCTAGATGGTAGTCTTTCCTCTTTGTGCTATCATGTTTAGATCTTGTGAGCTGCCTAACATGATCAAGATCATCTTATTGTAATGCTACATGTTGTGTTTGCTGGGATCCGATGAATATTGATACTATTATCAAGTTGATTATCAATCTATCTTTATATGTTGTTTATGATCTTGCATGCTCTCCGTTATTAGTAGATGCTTTGGCCAAGTAGATGCTTTTAACTCTAAGAGGGAGTATTTATGTTCGATAGTGGGTTCATGCCTCCGGTAATCTGGGTGAGTGATAGAAACATCTAAGGTTCTGGATGTGCTGTTGCCACTAGGGATAAAACAACAATGATATGTCTACAGTCATTTGTGGTGTTTACATTACACACTTTACTTAATGCGATTATCTGTTGCTTGCAAGTTAATACCAACGGGGGACACGGATGTTAACCTGGCGGTGGATTATTAGTCATAGATGCTGTTGAAAAACGGTCTATGTATCTTGATGTAATGCCCAATTAAATCTCATGGTAATCATCTTGTCATATATTTGCATTGTCATGCGTTCATTATTTGTCAATTGCCCAGCTGTAATTTGTTTACCCAGCATGTTAGTTATCTTTTATGGAGAGACACCACTAGTGAACTGTGGACCCCGGTCCATTCTTTTACACTGAAACAAACACCGTTTACACCACGTTCCACCTTCATTTGCTCGCTGTCCACGTTTTGCATTTACATTTATTTTCCACACCAAACGTTTAATCCTTTGTTTTCAGCAAGCCGGGGAGATTGGCAACCTTCCTATTTCGTTGGGGCAAAGTAGTTTGATTGCGTCGTGTGCAAGTTCCACGTCAGCACTCGTGTTGCGCCGCGTGTGCAGCTGACAACCTTCTGAGCACTTCTAATTCCTCCTGGGTTTGATAACCTTGGTTTCTTACTGAGAAAAAACTGCTGTTGCACTACATCATACCTTCCTCTTAGGGTCTCCCAATGAACGTGTGGTTTCACGTCATCATGTACTAGGTCGAACCATCCTTCGATCCTCACATTGAAAAAACATTAATATTGGAATAAATGTTCTTACTAAAAAAAATCATTTAAACGAGGTAAATGTTCATATTGAAAAAGTGTTCAAGCAAGATAAACATTCTTATTGAATATTCGTTCGCATGAGGTAAATATTCCTATTATAAAACGTTAAAATAAGATAAATATCTTATTGAAAAATATATTTAAAGCTAAAAATCTGTTCACATGAGGTAAATGTTCTTTTTGAGATTAATGTTTATATTTGGATAATCGCTCAAATAAGATAAATGTTCTTATTTTAATATCCATTCAAATAAGATAAATGTTTTTATTGAAAACATGTGAAAATAAGACAAATATTCTTATTTTTCTGAAAATACGTTCAATTGAGGTAACATACACGTGAAAAACAGAGATTTATTCTCTTATGTTTTACTGTAACAAATGGTTTTTGTTCCTAACTAAAGGAGAATCACCGTTCTTACACTAGATTTTCTCAACTTCCAAATTATGCTTACCTTCTTTGATAAAGCAATGCGTATGTGTCAAAATGTTGAGCGTTACACACAAGGAAAGGTCAGCCAACGAAACGTATGAATACGAAACACAACTCGCAAGAGAACCAAAAACAAGCCACGCTTACTCAAGTTGGCCGAGCAGCCGGGCACGCGTACGCAGTATGGATGGAGCAGCAAATAGGTGCTCCGCCCAATAGAGCCATTTTTTGGTTTCACCACGTGCTCGTTGCTTTGATCGCTAGCTATGGAGGAACGGCCAACTGTGGCGCAGCAAGAAAAGATAAATAACAAGAATCATCAGGCCATGGTTATGTATTTATTTGACGATTAATCTATGGGTGTGACTAGCGCTCATTCGACCGAGAATTAACTAAATTCTCGGTCGAATGACGTCAGGTACGTTGATACCTAGCGATTTCCTCCGTTGATTGATCTAGTGTGACCTCGGGGTGGGTCTATGGAAAGGGTTCCCTCCTGAGAGGGCACGCGAGTGTTGCCAGCGTGCCACGTGGCGGACGTGTGATGCTGGAGAAATTAAATTTGGTTACGGCACGCAGCGCGGGATGCAGGAGCGAAGCTCTCCGCGCGTACGTCCCCGGATGATAGCACGCGCGCATACGAAGGCAGGCGTACGTCGGGCGCGGGTGCCGGGCGTACGTCGCGTCGCGGGTCGATCGATCGTTGCAGCGGCCGTACATCGCATAGAAGATACGTGTACAAACTACACATAATAGGGAGTACAAATTAAATCTAAAACTCTCTTGCATACCGGTATATAAATTTGGGTGCTTGCCACCCCACCCCCAATCCTAAGTAATATATACAAGTTACAAGTTTTTCTTAATCTAGCGGCTCGGCTTCGTCCCCCGTCGCCGCGGCGGCGACGTACGGGGGACTCAGCCTCGGGGCGTTAGGGTACGGAGGCTTCATCGCTCGTCGACGCTATCGCGTCGACAACGATGAATCCTCCGTACCCTAACGCCTACGCTAACGCGCCACATGAAAGTACAGAGTATATACAATAGAAAGTACAGAATAGTGCGATTCGGATGTACATCCGCGCGCACATCGGTGTACACCCACGCGAACCTGCTGTACATCTGCGCCCAACTCACCTGTACATCCGCTCGCAACATCGTCGTACATCCGCGCACACATCGTTGTACATCCGCGCGCACATCGGTGTACACCCACGCGAACCTGCTGTACATCCGCGCCCAACTCACCTGTACATCCGCGCGCACATCGTCGTACATCCGCGCACACATCGTTGTATATCCGCGCGAAAGAAAACAGAAAGTACAAAACTACACATGATTTACAACTACAATGCTACCGAGTGTACAAACTATATAAAACCGGTAGTAAAAAAAAAGTTTCTCGAAACCTATCAACATGGGATCTAGTTTTGAAGATATCGACGCGAGGATCTCAAATATGAAAACAGTTCGTAATTCTAAAATACGGTTCTAGAGATATTTCATTTAAAAAAAAAACGAATCTAAAAATAAATGCGTTTCCACCCATCCGTACTCCAACCGGTGGGATGGAAAAATTCCACCAAAACTCTCTAGTGTTGCCACTTGTCACACATGCAAACACCCACGGGGGGACCAAGCGAGTAGAAGGCGCTACTTGGCGCGAGGAGAGCGGAGTAAAAGTTCCCTTTACAAAGGGAACCCTTTTTTTTAGTGATTACCTCGTGCGTGTTGTTTCTGTTGTCAACGTTTTTACGAGTGAGATGGGCTGGGCTGGCCTGTCTCGCCCATTTGGCCTTTTTCATTTGTTGTGTCTTTTTAATTCATGATGACACATGCTAGCTCCTATGGGCAAATACCATGTCATGTGGTTAGTTGCATTAATTATTACATTCTCACTCTGGTCATTTATATTTATTTGTGGCTGAAAAATAAAGTTTTTATTTGATACGTGGGTTGCAAGTTAGATTTTTTAGTTGCGGGTGAAGTTGCAATTGAGATTTTTTTCCACTTGCGGGTAGGGTTGTAACTGAGATTTTTCGGGTACGGGTGGGGTTGTAATTGAGTCGTTTCAGTTACGGATGAGATTTTTCTTTACAACTGAGAATTTTCCAGTTGCGAACTTGGGTTGCAACCCGAGTTACAACTGTGGGAAAAAAAACAACATGATTTCGATTCAGTTGCGATTCGACTAGCAACTGACAGAAACGATTTTATTTACCCTAGTTGCAAGTCGGGTTGCAACTGTCGAAACAAACCCTTCCCCCTCCCCCCCAGTTTTGGCTCAGTTGCGACCATAGTTACAACTGTGGGAAAAAACAGCACGATTTCAACTCACTTGCGACTAGGATTGCAACTGTCAAACAAACATCACAGTTTTTCAAAACTCAGTTGGGACTTGACTTGCAACTGACAAAAATCATTTGCGACCAAGTTGCAAATCGGGTTGCAAACTATCGAAACAAATCACCATATTTTTTATTCAGTTGCGACTCGAATTGCAACTGACAAAAACCATTTTCGCCCCAGTTGCAAGTCGGGTTGAACTGTCGAAACACCTCAGTTGCGATTCGGGTTGCAACTGTCAAAAAACACTAAAGTTTTCCAAAAAAAACTCAGTTGCGACTCGACTTGCAACAGACCATTTTCGACCCCAGTTGTAAATCGGGCTGTAACTGTCGAAACAAACCCCCTACAATGTCAGCTTAGTTGCGACCCAGGTTGCAACTACAGGTAAAAACATCACCATTTCCCGAAAACTCAGCTGCGACTCGACTTGCAACTGACAAAAATCATTTGCATGCCAGTTGCAAGTCGGGTTGCAACTGTGAACCCCCCCCCCCCCCTCCACACACACACACACAGTTTCGACTGAGTTGTGACCCTAGTTGCAACTATGGGGGAAACAACACAATTTCACCTCAGTTACGACTCGGGTTGCAACTGTCGAAAAACACTAAAGTTTTCTATAAACTCAGTTGCGACTCGAGTTGCAACTCACACAAAACCGTTTCGACCTAGTTGCAAGTCGGGTTGAAACTATCGAAACAAACCCCACAGTTTCGGCTAGATTGCGACCGGAGTTGCAACTGTGGAAGAAAACAGCACGGTCTTGATGACGTGGATCACACGTTCGCTGGGGAACCCCAAGAGGAAGGTATGATGCAGCAAATCAGCGGTTTCCATTGATTACAAAACCAAGGTTGTCTGATCCAGTAGGACTTGGAGAAGGCTTAGCGAGGTGCCAATCTACTATGGCGCTTGTAGATTAACGCGGACCTGCACACAATCACAAACAAGTACTTTGCCCCAACGAAACAGAGAGGTTGTCAATCTCTCCGGCTTGCCGAACACAAAGGATTAATTGTGCAGATGTAAAATATGATGAGAGTGAAATATGACCAGCGAGCAAATGATGATAAAAATCTATTAGAACGATTGTAAACAATGTAGGAAAGTAGGACCGGGGTCCACAGATCACTAGTGGTGTCTCTCCAAAAGATATATGTCGTGGTGGTGTCACGGCAGATGCCATATAGGCTTGATGTGGGGCCGATTGGACGCTGGAGGTACCGGGGAGGGCTTGCACGCACGGCGTACAGACACGAACACACACACACACTCACACACACACTCACGCGATTTACCCAGGTTCGGGGCTCTCGTGAGGAGATAACACCCCTACTCCTGCTTGCTGCTTGATTTATATGTGGATTACAACTAGTTACAAGCTTGCTCCTTGAGCTGTATGCAAAGAGCTGCAAGATCTAAGCCTCTACCGAGTCTGAGAATAGCTCTCTGGCTCTCCTCTAGCTCCCAGGAACTGCTAAGTATTTGCTCAGCGTCTCTGCCTAGCGTCTGGGAATCGTCCCTGTAAGAGGAGCCCCTGGTACCCCTTATATAGGGAAACCCAGGGTTACAGTGTAAAACATTGCTACTGGCGCCATACTCCTTGGTCTCCGGCCGGCACGGGCGCCGCTGCGCCATACCCAGACCGTGGCAGCGCTGGTCGCCACGGTCGCCGCTGCACCCGACAGCACGCCCAAGCCTAGGCCTAGCACCACTGTGCCGCGCCGCACGCGTCAGAGGCATGGCCGAGACTTGGCACGCCGTCCACTTGCGGCACGCCGCCGCCCTTGTCTCGCTCCGTGTCTCAAGGAATTCTGTCCATCCTCCGGGATAACCTTCAACAGACATAAGTGTGCCCTAAGCTGGTAACTCGGTTTACTCCCTCCTGCACATAAGAACAACGAAGGATAGTCCGACATATAATAAGCATGATCCGACATAGGGCTATGTCGGTTTGACCTGACTCGGACGAATCCGGATAAGCCAGTATGATATGTCGGTTTCCATTGACTCGGTCAACTCCGAGTCAACCTTATTTTACCATATTGACCCCACTCGGGGGCTTCCCCCCGACATTAGTCCCCGAAGCTGGCGCGGTCCTGCAGCCTCGGATGGAGGACCACGGCAGGTTTACCCGAAAGACCAGCATTCTTAAGTTGATCCCGACATAACATATGCCGGCGAAATTCATATGTCGGAAAGCAGCTTTTGCCTTTCTTTGTGATATTCGACTTAGTGTCGGACTGTTCCGAATCACTGGAAGAACCCACAATTCTTCCGAGTCATTGGTTCCTCTACGTGGCAGAGCATCTCTGCCCAACGCCTCGACACTTGCGCCCGGATGGACGTGCCACTGGCACGCACGCCACTTGCGTCACGCCGGTCGCTTCGGGAACTGTGCACACGACAGCACTTGATTGCAGCCTTGACCACACCGCCCGCGTCTCCTCGGGTCCTGCCCGATCAAGTGTGCGGCGTTATAACCGTTGCCACTCTGTGACCTCTCGTGTGGCCGATCGTGCGGCGGTTAAGCCACATAGGAAATCGTGGAGGAGATCGTGGGGCCATAACTCCCCGTCGGTTACGAGATCGCGCGCAGCAGATCCGCGCCCACGATCTCCTCCGCCGCCCATAAATAGCAGGGGGAGAGCATCGTCTTCCCCTCCGCATCATTCTCCTCTTGCCTCGTTCTCCTCGCTCCAGCGCACAGAGCACAAGCACCGCCGCCGCCCGCACGCACGGAACGCGCACGCCGACGAGTCACTTGACGCCGACGCCCCCGACGCGCAGCGCCGCCGCCGCCGCCGACGCACAGCACCACCGCCGTACACCGCGACACCGCGGTAAGATCTCGTCCTCCTCTCTCTTTTTTCTTTTGCGCATTAGCATCTGTTCCTCCTCGAGTTCTTCACCGCGGCGGCGCCGATGCGTCGCCGCCGGTGAGTTCGCGTTCCGGACACGGTTGTACGGCCGGTGGACTAGCCGCCGTAACACTTTCCCTTTCATTTCTTCTTGTTCATTAGCCCTTCGGCATCCTAACACACTTTGCATCTAGATTAGATGCATGCGTGCTCCTCCCTTTTTTGTTTCTTGTTTTACTTTTCCATTCTTTTTCACTGTAATGATTCTAATCACCCGGCCGGTACCCTGTTTATAGATCTCTGCAACCTTCCTCCGATATGTCGAACAACCCCAGCCTCGAAGTGGTAGAGGTAGAAGAGGGAGTAGCAGAGGAATCCATCCGGGCTGCCTGGGAGGGCTCCTATGTCCGCCAAGCCGACATAGATTGGTTGATTCGGACCCGGCGGATCCCTGCCGGGGTGGCGTGCCGGGTTCCGGGTCCAGAGATGACCCCGGATTTGCAAGAAGGCGAGTACGTCGTCTTCATCGCGCACTTCGAGCGAGGATTCGGCCTACCCGCCAGCGCTTTCTTCCGGAACTTTCTCAACAAATTCGGTCTCCAACCACACCAACTCCCGGCAAACGCCTTCACCACGCTCTCCGCCTTCGTCTCCTTCATGGAGGGCTATCTCGGTCTCTGGCCAACTGTTGAGGCCTGGTCCAAGTACTTCGGTTTCCGGAAGCAGGTTATCCCGAATCCCGAAAATCCGGACGCGCCCAAGGTGATGACACAATGCGGAGCCGCCACCATCAATCCTCGGCGCGGCTCCATCTTTCCCCGGATTCTCGGTTTGGAGTCATGCCGGAAATGGCAACACTCCTTCTTCTACGTGAAGAACACCACCGAGGTTGACATGATCAACTTGCCGAGATTCTCCATCGGCCCCCCAACCGCACAGCTCAACTGGGGGTATAATCCAGCGGATAAGGATTTGGTGGTCAACCATATCCACCAGATCGTCGAGCAGCTCAGGGACGAAGGGATGACCTCCGATGACCTGCTCGCCACCTTTATCAGTCGCCGAGTCATGCCTCTCCAACGCCGAGTCCATAAAATCTGCCACATGAGTGGCCCGCTGGACCCAACCCGAATCAGCACCGTTGAGCTGGATAATGCCCAGATTCGGCGGCGCATCAAAGCCATAGCCCGGACCAAGATGCCGGAGACATGGGAATGGGGCAAAGAACCCCACAGCAGGAACAACCTTCCCCCGCAAGTAAGTACTCCTGCCGACATAACTTTCTTACCGACATAAACTTTCATGTCAGTACAACTCGGTACTTGTTATTAATCGCTTTCCCTTTCTCATTACGCAGAGATTCGGTCGGCAACTGACCGAAGACGGAGAAAACCCCTCCGCCAACTGGGGTAAAGACCGGGTCGAGGCCGACTCGGAAGACCCGGATGACGAGGACAACATGCCCATCCCGGACGCCAGCCTGCTTTCTGCCACGGGTAAGACTCGCGCTTCCTCCATCCGAAATTGGTCTGAAGATGAAGACGACGATTGTCGGATTTTAGAGGTGTATGATCCTCTCCCCGTAGCATACTCATATCCGATGTCCCCGACCTCAGCTGATTTGGATGAAGTGGTCGAGGTGGCGCCGCTCGCCACAGGACCCAAGGGCGTAGCTCGGAAACGCCCAGCAGCAGCGGCCGCACCCACAGACGCCGGAACCTCCGGGACCTCTGGTCCCGCGCCCAAGAAACAACGAGTTAAGGTAGCGGCGAAGCGCCAGCGCCCCGTCACTAAGGGGTAAGATCCCCTCTTGCCGACATATACTTCGTGCATTTGACTGAACTTGCTCTTTCTGTACTCATCCTTTTGACAACATACATTGCTGTCTTGATTTTCCAGCGCGGCTCCTCTGAAGACGAAGGCCCCCACTACTGGGTCTACCGACCGGATCCCACCAAGGACACCGACGCCACCTCGGCCCGACGATACTCGGGTTCCGAGTCCAATGAGAATGAGTCCGGTTGCGGACATCTCGGCTCCGGGATCCGGAGCCGGAACTGAAGACTCGGTCGGGGCCGCAACTGCAGCGCCTGAAGTAATTTATCTCGGGGCCAGCTCTTCGGCTCCCGAGGTCCAAGAGGACTCGGCACAGCCGAGTCAACAGCAGCAGCAGCCAGAGCAGCAGACTCGGCCGCAACAACAACAACAACAGCAGCAGCAACCTCAGCAGCCACAAGCTCCGCCACCTCCATCACAGCAGCACCAAAAGAAGAAGCAGCAACAAACTCCAGCAGCACCGCCACCGCCAAAACACAAGTCGCAGCCTTCGCCCTCAAAATCCAAATCGACGTCCACGGCCAAGCCAACACCGCCTCCGGCACAGCCGCAGCCGCAGCCACAGACATTTAAGGCCCCAGTTCCTGCTACTGGGGTATCGGCAGAAAAGGCACCGGCGACGTCAGTGTCGGCGAACCCGGAACGGCAGCTGGTTGTGCCACCGAGTCAAGGGACACCCTTAGTGGCTTTAACCAGCATTCAGCCCGCTGACTGGGTTCATGCCCCGGTGCGAACTGCTAGCGGAAAAAGCCTTGGCTCCCTTGAACATTACAATACGGAGTGGAACGCCGTCGACATGGGCGAAGTGAGCTCACGATCTCCAGCAGGTCAGGTCATAGAACATCCGGCGGGGCCGAGTCTGGTTGGCCAAAAGATGCACGCCGCAAAGGCCGCTCTTCTCGCAGCCGACCAAGCAGCCGCGGTAAGCTATGCCGAGTAAATATAACTCGGTTTATTTCTTTAATGTAGATATTATCCATCCCCAGTCCCCGAGATTCGGGTCGAGTGACCGAGACTCGGCTGAGTAAGGATAACTCGGGCTGAATCTTCATCAACAATATTAATATCTCTTCTTTTCAGATCTGCATGACCAAACGCACGCATGTGCACCGCAAGCTTCTGCTGGCCCACAAAAGCCTCTCCGATAAATACAAGTTGCTGCGAGCCAAGCTGGATCAAGTGGCGGACTCGGCACTCAAGGCCGAAGGATTGGAGAAACGGATCTCGGAAATCGAGTGTAAGCCATATTTTTGCCTTTGAACTTATACTTGCCTCAAATCTCTCCTTCTGACATCAGCCACCTCGACACAGCCGCACATAAGGAGCGCGAGCTTGCTCACGAGGCCGAGCTGAAGAGAGAGCAGGAGGAGATATCCCGGCTGAAGGCCGAGCTGGAGCAAACTCGGAGTCAGGCCGCCGAGTCGGAGAAAACCGCCGCCACAGAGAAGCAACTCCGAGAAGAGGAGACTCGGAAGCTGAAGGACTCTCTTGCAGAATCCAAATCCGAGGCAACCTCGGCTGCGAGCGAGCTCCGAGATCTGAAGGCCAAGATCGCGCAGTGGCTGGTGGATATCTCCAAAATTAACTCCGAGATGGACAGTAAGCTCCTTCCCCTCCTGCCTTTATTCAATCTATTATTTTTCTTCTCAAATAACTCATTCTGGCGTTAGCCATTCCTTACTCAGAGCGCTTCCCCCACACCAAGGCTGCCGCGGACAAGAGCGCTGCCGAGCACCGGTTCAAGAAAATCAAGGATGGCCCAATCTCATCCGAGTGGGATATGGATGCCCACTTGGTGGCTCTGAAGGCTCGCTTGGTCCCAATGAGGTCCATCGGGATGAACCTCCTCACCGCTGCCATCCGAGCTTACAACGTTCTCTGGCCCGGGTGTGAGGCCCCTTTGGTTGTGGATGAACTGGCCACATGCCTGCTGGCTTCCGAGGCAAGACTCGATGATTGGCGATCATCCGCCGCCCGAGTCGGAGCGGATGAAGCGCTAACATATGTGCTATCTTGGTACGAGGAGCTTGACCTCGACGTGCTGAAGACAGTGCGGGACGGGTCCAGGTGGCTCTCTGACCCGGAGCACATCCAGCGCCGCCAAGAGTTGGCTCACTCGCTCATCCAGTATGCTCCAGTACACAGCTTTGTCCCGGGTGATCGGGTTCCCCACTCGGAAGAATTGGAGACCGACGGCGAAGGCGAAGAAGAAAACGAAGAGCCCGTCGATGAAGAAATCCAAGCCGATACTCCTCCCGACACAGCTACAGGCACCACTTCGGCCGCTGCGACCAAGGATAGCACCGAGACCTCGACCTCGGAACCGGCCAAGACCGATGCCGCTACCTCTGCTCCAAGTATCTAGAATCCTGCTGCCTAGACTTAGAAAAAACTCAAATCATCAAATCCCCGGAATGCCGGGTGCAAATGTAATATAAACCTTTAGCTTTTTATGCTTGGTACTTGGTTCGTTTACTTTGCACATTTTTAGCATGTTTTACTTAGTATGCCGAATCATTCTGAACCGAGTCCCCGAGCTCGTTTTCTTGTTTACCATACTTAGCAACCCCTGCTCTTGCCTACCTCGATGGGTTTCTTGGCAGTCGAGTCACAAGATTACCGAGATACGGCATACAATACTAATGAACTTTGAGTCAAAGCTCATAATCATCCGACATAAAAATTAGGAACGAAACAACTTGTGCCGAAATCGCACTTGGGCCGAGTCCCCGAGTTTGTTTTCTTGTGTACTACTTCTTGCAATCTCAGCCCTTGCCTACCTCGATGGGTTTCTTGGCATTCGGGTCACAAAATCACAATAACATAGCATACAATACTCAAAACTTTGAGACATGGTCCAGAGCCATCCGACATAAAACAGAAAAGAAAACCGAATCGCCCCTGGACCGAGTCCCCGGGTCTGTTTTCTTGTTTACTATCCCTTGCAATCTCAGCCCTTGCCTACCTCGATGGGTTTCTTGGCATTCGGGTCACAAAATCACAAAAACATAGCATACAATACTTGCAAACCTGGAGGCACGATTTTTGGAGCCACCCGACATAAAGGAAACAGATATAAACAAACATACGACTCAAGATTCATAGCAAGGCAGTCCCCGAGTTTCATTTCGGAGTGCCGACATTTCATTTCAAAGTTTCGAGATACATACAGTGAGTCCTTAAGAATAAAAAGGGCGAAGAAGAGCTACATTCCAGGGCCGCTTGGTCTCCTCTCCGGATCTATCCATTCGGTTCTTCACCTGTGCCTGGGCATCAATAAGATAATATGCATCGTTGTTCAAAGCTTTGCTCACAATAAATGGCCCTTCCCAAGGAGGTGAGAGTTTGTGCATTCCGGCGGTGCGCTGTACCAGCCTGAGCACCAAGTCTCCTTCTCGGAACTTGCGAGGATTTACTTTCCGGCTATGATAGCGTCGAAGATTTTGCTGATATATTGCCGATTTGGACAATGCCAATTCTCTTGCTTCCTCGAGCAGATCAACATTATTTTCTCGGGCTTCCTTTGCCTCTGACTCGGTATATAAAGCGACTCTTGGCGAGTCATGCTCTATGTCGGTTGGCAGAACTGCCTCTGCTCCATAAACTAGGAAGAATGGCGTATAGCCAGTGGAACGATTCGGCGTGGTCCGCAGACTCCACAGTACTGCCGGAATCTCATCCAGCCAACAACCCGGAGCACGCAACAGTGGCTCAATCAACCGGGGTTTGATGCCGGATAAGATTAAGGCATTTGATCTTTCCACTTGTCCATTGGACTGCGGATGCGCAACCGAGGCCAGGTCTAGCCGGATTCTTTTTTCCTGGCAAAACCGAGCAAAGGCTCCCTCGGCGAAATTGGTGCCATTATCCGTGATAATGCTGTGCGGGTGCCCATACCTTAGGATAATATCCTTTAGGAATGACACGGCTGTGCGGCCATCGCACTTTCTGATTGGCTTCACCTCGATCCACTTGGTGAACTTGTCCACCATCACCAGGATGTGAGTCATGTTACCTCGGGCTGGTTTAAATGGTCCCACCATATCCAGACACCATACTGCGAATGGCCAAGTGATAGGAATAGTCTTAAGAGCTGATGCCGGCATATGAATCTTGTGAGCAAACCTCTGACATCCTTCACACTTCCGGACGATATCTTCTGCTTGTTGCAAAGCGCTGGGCCAGTAGAATCCATATCGGAATGCTTTAGCCACTATAGCTCGGGAAGAGGCGTGATGACCGCACTCCCCCTGGTGGATATCTCGGAGGATTCTTTCTCCCTCTTCTGGCTCAACACAGCGCTGAAGCACAGTGGTCACACTTCTCTTGTACAGCTCTTGATTGATGATTGTGAAGGATTTGGATCGCCTTTGGATTTGTCTGGCCGAGACCTCATCACTCGGTAGAGTGCCATCCAACATGAAGGTCATGATGGGCTGCGCCCATGCCGGTACCGGGCGAGTGCCGAGTACAGGCTCGTCGATTTCCATCGCATCAACCGACATCACCACACCCGACATAGGCTGGTGAGCCCCCGAGTCCTCCCAAGGAGTCCCCGAGTTCCGCCAAGCAGCTTTCCAATTCTCCAGCGTAACCACCGAGTCTTGCTGAATATAATCAACATCCATGGAAGTCCCCGGGTCCTGCGCAGCAGTCCCCGAGTCCTGCAACTTGCTTCCGATATCTACATCCATCGGAATGACACCGAGCTCTGGATTACCCGGGATGAATATTGAGTCTGACTCGGGTGAAGGCCTGATTGATGGCTTGTGAAGATGCTCCAGTGACACTCCGGGCGGAATGGCTTGCCGATATGACCCAATCTTGGACAACATGTCTGCACTCTCATTATCTGTCCGCCGAATGTGCGTGAACTCGCACCCATCAAAGAATCCCGAAACTTTCTGGACATGGAACCGGTATGCCGCCATGTTGGCATCTAGGGCATCCCAGTTGCCTGATGTTTGCTGAATCACCAGGTCCGAGTCACCATAGCAGATGATCCGGCGGATTCCAATTTCCTTGGCCACTTTGAGTCCATGAATCAGCGCTTCATACTCGGCGACATTGTTGGATGCCGCGAAGTGTACTTGCAATACGTATTTCAGCTGATCTCGCTTTGGCGAGGTGAGAACTACACCAGCTCCCAGGCCATCCTTTACCTTGGACCCGTCAAAATGCATTCTCCAGTAGTTGGAGTCAGGTAAGGACGGCTCATACTCCATTTCGGCCCAGTCTACGAGGAACTCGGCCACCGCTTGAGATTTGATGGTATCTCTTCTGGCATACTGCGGCGCATAAGCTGCAAGCTCAATAGCCCATTTGGCGACTCGGCCACTGGCATCTTTGTTACCTATGATTTCCGACACAGGGGCCGCACTCACGACAGTTATGGGATGCTCCTGGAAGTAATGCTTTAGTTTTTTGGCCGCCATATAGACGCCGTAAGTCATTTTTTGATAGTGAGGGTAGTTTTGTTTCGATGCGGAGAGCACCTCACTCAAATAATATACCGGCCTCTGCACGGTAGCTCCTTGTTCTTCTCGCTCCACCACTACTACGACACTAACGACTCGGTTAGTGGCCGCAATGTAGAGCAGCATGGGCTCACTCGGTAGTGGCGAAGCCAATATCGGCGCAGTAGCCAACATCTTCTTTAGCTCATGAAATGCCGCGTCCGCTTGCGGAGTCCAGCTAAATTTATCTGATTTTTTCATTAGTTGGTATAAGGGCAAGGCCTTTTCTCCCAACCGACCTAAAAAACGACTCAAAGAAGCCAGACACCCGGTGTATTTCTGGACATCTCGGAGGCATTTCGGCAACTTCATATTTTCTATCGCCCGGATCTTAGTCGGGTTTGCCTCGATACCTCGGCTAGACACGAGGAAACCGAGTAACTTTCCTGCTGGTACACCGAATGTACACTTATCCGGATTAAGTTTAAGTCGGAATTTTCTTAGGTTTGCAAATGTCTCTTTGAGATCATCCAGCAAAGTGTGTTTTTCTTTAGTTTTAATAACTATGTCGTCGACATACACCTGCACATTTTTACCTATCTGGTCATGCAAGCATTTTTGCATACAGCGCTGATAAGTGGCACCAGCATTTCTCAAACCGAAACACATGACACGATAGCAATAAGCCCCGTACGGGGTGATAAAAGCAGTCTTTATTTGATCATCAGGATTGAGTGGTATCTGGTGAAAACCAGAGTACGCATCTACAAATGATAACAGCTCACACCCGGCCGTGGAGTCGATCACCTGATCGATCCGAGGCAGCGGGAATGGATCTTTAGGACATGCTTTGTTCAGGTGTGTGTAGTCGACACACATGCGCCAGACAGTGGCAGCATCCGGTTCTTCTTTCTTCTTTTCTACCAGGACCGGGTTAGCCAACCAATCCGGATATTTCACCTCGACGACAGCATTTGCTGCGAGTAACTTGGCTAACTCGTCACCCACAGCCTTCCTTCTTCCTTCGGCAAGACGCCGTGTCGGTTGCTTCACAGGCCTAGCATCTGGCCTGACATGCAGAGAATGCTCAGCCAACTCCCTCGGAACACCCAGCAAGTCCTGACTGGACCATGCGAAGATATCCCGATTCTCACGGAGGAAGTGGATGAGCTCGCTTTCCTATTTGCTGTCCAGCCCGGCACCGATGATGACGGTGTGGTCCGGGTTAGACTCGTCTATGCCCACTTTCTTGGACTCCTTCGCTGCCTGGAAGGTTGCAGTCTGCTGCGGGTTGGCCGGACTCGGTATACCGAGTTGAGCAGATTGGGCCAGAGCTACCACCTCATGGATTCTCTTCTTCTCGGCAGCGATCACAAGTGACTCGGCCAGCATAGATCCGGCAGAGGCACACTCCATGGAACGCTTGTAGTCACCCGAGATAGTGATGACACCATTCGGACCCGGCATCTTCATTTTCAAGTAAGCCACATGAGTGGACGCCATGAACTTGGCGAGCGCTGGCCTACCGAGTAAGGCATGATACGGGCTTTCGAGGTCCACAACCTCGAACAACAGACTCTCGGTCCTGCTATTGCTTTTGTCGCCGAAGGCAACATCGACCCACACGGTGCCCATAGGTGCATGCGAGACACCCGGCACAATACCATGAAAGGTAGTTCTGCTTGGCTGCATCATGTTCTCGGTTATACCGAGCTTGACCATGGTATCTCGGTACATAATATTGATGCTGCTCCCGTTGTCCACAAGGACCCGGGTGAACCTGACATTAATGCTTGGTCCGACGAATGTCGGATCCACAACCAGAGCATAACCTCCGGGATTCGGCATGACCTTGGGATGGTCCTTGACACTCCAACTGATCTGATCCTCGGACCAGTACATGAATTTCGGCACCGCCGGCATAACAGCATTTACCTCCATCGCACGCCTGTGCTGACTCTGTTTGTCGTTGGGTTCGGTCACAAAGACCATGTAACTCTGGTGAGGCTCTCGATACTGATTCTGCCTACTTGGGCCTGCATTGCCGTTGTAATTGTTGTTGTTGTTGTTTGCTACCTGGTTGACATCCTCTTGCCTAGGCTGTGCATTCAGGGGTTGAGCATTTGCACCTGTCAGAGGTGCGGGTCTCGGTGTCGGACCAGTAGCCGCTGGCTGATTCTTGTGCCGGTCACAGTCGCGAGTCGAGTGTTGCGCCGGTTTGCTGGGGTGTCGGGTGTGAAAGCAGCAAGGGCCATCCAGCATCTTCTCGTAGATGTACCTCTCCTGATCATCCAACTGTTTCTTGTTGCCACTCCATGGCTTCCTTTCGCCGTTCCATGGCTTTCTCTCGCCGTTCCACGGCTTCCTCTCACCGTTCCATGGCTTTCTTCCTTCCGAGTTCTGGCCCCAAGAGGGACCCTCATTCTTCTGGCGCTGGCTGCTGCCGGCACCCGCTTGATCTTGGTCGACAGCTGCGACCTGGTCCGATCCGTACCGGTAATCCGGTCGGTCGTCTCTTCTCTTGTTCCGGTTGTCCGGGCGATCGCTACGCCGGCTCGATCTATCTCGGTCTTGAGCAGGATACCTCCTGCCCACATCAACCTGGGTCAGCAAGGGCTGTGTCGGGTCACCGAGCGCATAACTGTCAGCAATTGACATTGTCTCGGCCAAGGTGGCCGGCATCTCCCTCTGGAGTCTCTGCCAAAGCATGGAGCCATGTCGGCATCCTTGCGCGAACCAGGCAATGGCTTGTGACTCAATCACTCCTTCACAGGAGTTCCGGATCGTGCTCCACCGGGTCAGGTACTCCCGGTCTGTTTCGTCTTCTCGCTGCCGACACATGGACAGCTGCTGAGGTCGATTCGGCCTCTTGTAAGTACTGGAGAAGTTGCTGACGAAGGCGTCGGAGAAGTCGAGCCAGCAGTCAATGCTGTTCTCCTCCAGGTTATTCAGCCAGATTCGGGCTGGTCCCTCTAGCATCTGCGGCACATACCGCACTGCCCATCTGCGACTTCCGCCGGCAATGTGCACAGCGGTGACATAGTCTGTCAGCCAGTCCTCCGGCTTGGTGCTGCCGTCATAGGTCTTTGCACCCCGGGGGAGCTGGAAATTCGGCACCGGTGCCTGCTTCATGATCCGGGGTCCAAAGCATGCAGGACCCGGTGGGCCTTGCTCCTCCAGCAGTTCAGACAGATAGATTCTGTCCAGCTTGTTGCGTACATCGTGAGCCGGTAACTGGCGAGCTCCCAGCCTAGCACCGAGTGCACCCTCGGTCGCCAGATCTCTGTATCTTGTATACCCGGCACGCTCCATGGCCGAGTAACCGTCGTCATACCGGTCAGCGGCCGGCTCGGCATACCCGGCACCCGCTTGATGACGAGGTGGAATGGGTGCCGGATACCGAGGTGGCTGACCCGGATTCACCGGATTGACCCGGTTGGCCTCTTGTCTGCCCTGAACGGGTCCTGGGCCTCCCTGGCCGACATTGCCTTGGGCAGCCTTCTGCTTTCCGGCATATACCGGATCATACGCCTGCAGCTGTTTGTTCTTGCCAGAGTTCACACTCTGGCCACGGCTTGCGCCGACATACGGCGAAGAGGCCTGTCCCTTGGACGCTCCTCCAGCATTTCCACCCGAGTAAAGGTACCCGGATCCTCCCACACCCGGATTTGCATTCCGGTATGCCTCATTCTGCCTGTTGGCTACAGCTACCAACTCATTAACTCGGTCCTGCTGCCTACTACGAGCTTCACCGGATAAATTATGTAACTCAGCTATAGCAGCCTCAGCAGCTCTAAGATTCTTGCCCGGGGTACTATATTTCGGCCGGCCTGCCGACACATGACTAGCAGTTTTACCAGATCTAGCTCTACCATCTCTAGCTATCTCGGCATTGAGGTCTCTACCTCTAGCACGTACCTCATTTATGCGACTAACCGGGTTGGCTACCGGCGTAAAACCATGAGCGATATTGTACTCACGGAGGGATATGTCGAAGTCCTGTCTGACTTGGGCCACCACCTGAGCCTCTCGGAGTATCTCCTGACGCTGCTGTTCCAACTCCGCCTGAGTCAGAGCAACATCTGCGCTCGGAGCCACTGGCGTCGCCAGCTTCTCGATCGCGTCCTGAAGAGGACTCGGCGTCACCGGCACAGCTGATGTACCGGCCTGCTCCGGACGATTCTCCGGCCTCTCCAGCGGCGGGCGCGCCGTCCTGGTAGTTCTGGTGCTGACCTCGGCATCAACAACCGGGGCGGTCATCATGACCTCTGCACAGCTAGCAGCGGGACGGGCGATACGTCGGCCGCGAGCTGCGCACACAGCGGGGGGATCTGCTGCAACCTGCACCCTTTCGGGAAATCGACAGGGAACCTCGGTGGCGACGTAGACGGTGAGGGAGCCGAACTCGATGAGGCAGCCGTTCCGGGGCAGTGGCCTGCTGCCGAAACAGCCGGCGTTGTCGCTGACGACGTTGAGCGAGCCGAACCTGTGGACAAGGCCACAGAGAACGCGCTCACCCGACTCGATGAAGGAACCCGTCCGGATGAACACACCAGCCAGCGCCGCTGCTGGCCCCACGGTGGGCGCCAACTGTCGTGGTGGTGTCACGGCAGATGCCATATAGGCTTGATGTGGGGCCGATTGGACGCTGGAGGTACCGGGGAGGGCTTGCACGCACGGCGTACAGACACGAACACACACACACTCACACACACACACGCGATTTACCCAGGTTCGGGGCTCTCGTGAGGAGATAACACCCCTACTCCTGCTTGCTGCTTGATTTATATGTGGATTACAACTAGTTACAAGCTTGCTCCTTGAGCTGTATGCAAAGAGCTGCAAGATCTAAGCCTCTACCGAGTCTGAGAATAGCTCTCTGGCTCTCCTCTAGCTCCCAGGAACTGCTAAGTATTTGCTCAGCGTCTCTGCGTAGCGTCTGGGAATCGTCCCTGTAAGAGGAGCCCCTGGTACCCCTTATATAGGGAAACCCAGGGTTACAGTGTAAAACATTGCTACTGGCGCCATACTCCTTGGTCTCCGGCCGGCACGGGCGCCGCTGCGCCATACCCAGACCGTGGCAGCGCTGGTCGCCACGGTCGCCGCTGCACCCGACAGCACGCCCAAGCCTAGGCCTAGCGCCACTGTGCCGCGCCGCACGCGTCAGAGGCGTGGCCGAGGCTTGGCACGCCGTCCACTTGCAGCACGCCGCCGCCCTTGTCTCGCTCCGTGTCTCAAGGATTCTGTCCATCCGTCCGAGATAACCTTCAACCGACATAGTGATGCCCTAAGCTCTTGAACTCGGTTTACTCCCTCCTGCACATAAGAACAACGAAGGGATAGTCCGACATATAATAAGCATGATCCGACATAGGGCTATGTCGGTTTGACCTGACTCGGACGAATCCGGATAAGCCAGTATGATATGTCGGTTTCCATTGACTCGGTCAACTCCGAGTCAACCTTATTTTACCATATTGACCCCACTCGGGGGCTTCCCCCCGACAATATACATGATGGGTAAACAAATTACAGCATGGCAATTGACAGAATTGTGGGCGCATAACAATGCTATCATAAAACAATATAGTTCACCGCTTCATCTAATATGGGTATTACGTCAAAATATTTAGACAGTTCAACGGCAAGACACCACTAAGCAAGACAATAAAAAAGTAAAGTGAAAAGATGTGTGAAACTCGCCTAGCTGAAGCTTCCAAGTCCCCGGCAACGGCGCCAGCAAAAGTTGCTTGATGACGTGGATCACACGTTCGCTGTGAAACCCCAAGAGGAAGGTATGATGCAGCAAAGCAGCAGTTCCCTTGATTACAAAACCAAGGTTGTCAGATCCAGTAGGACTTGGAGAAGGCTTAACGAGGTGTCAATCTACTCCGGCGCTTGTAGATTAATGCGGACCTGCACACAATCACAAACAAGTACTTTGCCCCAACGAAACAGAGAGGTTGTCAATCTCTCCGGCTTGCCGAACATAAAGGATTAATTGTGCAGATGTAAAATATGATGAGAGTGAAATATGACCAGCGAGCAAATGATGATGAAAAGCTATTAGAACGGTTGTAAACAATGTAGGAAAATAGGACCGGGGTCCACAGATCACTAGTGGTGTCTCTCCAAAAGATATACATGATGGGTAAACAAATTACAGCATGGCAATTGACAGAATTGTGGGCGCATAACAATGCTATCATAAAACAATATAGTTCACCGCTTCATCTAATATGAGCATTATGTCAAAATACATACCGTTATCCAAGTGCGTTTATGACTAATAATCCACCCCGGGATCGCTATCCAGCATGTCACCCAGAAGTATTAAGTTGCAAGCAACAGATCATTGCAATAAGCAAAGTGCATAATGTATGCAATGTAAATAACACAAGGAAATCACACCGTAGTTTTCTCCCTAATGGCAACAGCACATCTCTAGTCTTGATCGTTTCTGTCAACCCGAGCTCAGACAAAGAGAGGCATGAACCCACTATCTAGCATAAATACCCTCTCTGAAGACACTAACAATTACTTGGCCAAAGCATCCAGTAGCATCGGAGAGCATGCAAGATCATAGATAAAACATAACACATAGATGAACAAAAGTAATGATTTCCACAATTCATCGGATCCATGCAAACACAATCATGTAGCAGTTACAGATAATATGATCTTGATCATGATAGGCAGCTCACAAGATCTAAGCAATGGAGTACAAGGATGAGAGAAAACCATTTAGCTACTGCTATGGACCCGTAGTCCCGTGGTGGACTACTCACGCATCACTCCGGAGGCAGGCATGGTGGTGTAGATGCCTCCGGTGATGATTCCCCTCTCCGACAGGGTGCCGAGAAGAGCTGCAGAACCCTCTAGGGTTGGCGATGGCGGCCTCGGACGTCTTCTGGAAAATATGGTCGCTCTTTTTAGGGTTTTCGGGTCGAAAACGAATTTATAGGCGAAGGGGCAACTCGAATCGATGAAGGAGGTGACGAGGTGGGGCCCACGCACGGCTAGCCCCTAGGCCGCGCCTGGGGGGTGCCTGGTGGCTGTGTGGCCCCGCTGCAGTCGACATTCTGGCTCCGAACTGATTTCTGCTTGGAAATAATTCCTGTAAATTTGCAGCTGATTCCGAGAAACTTCCCCGAACAACTTTTCTGAAACAAAAAGACAGCAGCAAATAGGAACTGGCACTGGGCATCTTGTTAATAGGTTAGTTCCATAAATCATGCCAAAATGATATAAAAACATTATAAAAACATGTGGCACTGATATATAATCAAGCATGGAACATCAAAAATTATAGATACGTTGGAGACGTATCAGGTCTCGACTCAGGCGCGACTTGACTTGCAACTGACGGAAACCATTTTCTACCTAAGTTGCAAGTCGGGTTGCAACTATCAAAAATCACAGTCGCCACGCAGTTTGCAGCAAGAAACAAACAATAAAATTGCAAGTCGACTTGCAACCGAAAAAACAGGTTTAATAACAAATTATTGTAATTATCAGGTCGAATAGAGCAAAAGAACAACTTTTGACTCCATGCACAAAAAACACAAACCAACATTTGACTAGATCCAACGACTATGAAGTAGACTAAGATTTAACTAATTCTCATACGACTAATTACTAGTATTACGAAAAACTAATTAATAAAAATAGAGTTAAAAATAATCATGAATAAAAATATTTAAAAAGGTCACACTGAAGTCTAGAAAAAATAAGTGCATTGTTTAATAGGCACAAATAATAATGTTGAGACAAATTATGACACCATAGGTTTACTAATAGGAATGGGAAAATAAAATAATAAGAAAAAAAAATAAGTACAAAAAATACAAAATTAAAAATATTTTTGTTTTTGAGAATAAAAAAAGAAGGAAAAGAAAAACGGACGTTCCTCTCTCCCGTTGAAAAATATAACGAACGCAACCAAAAAAACATGCGTACAAAGAAGTCAACATAGTTAGACAAAGAAAAAGGAATAGAAAAAAGCCCATCAAAAGAGCAAAAGGCGTCCAACAGCGCACGTACATCTGGGCCAACAGGTCGTTCGTAGTGACGGAACAATCGACAAACTACACGAATCTTAGCGTAAAAGATCGAATGGTCAGAAGGTCGACTTAGCACTAGCAAAACCATAAATCTATTAGAAGAACGTGCCACACTAAAGAATCTTATACGACGCTTGTAATATAACATCCGGCCCTATAAGGGCGGAGCAACCAACGAGTTCTCGCATGTAGGGAATCTTTCCAAAATACGAAATTTCAAAATTAATTATCTCTTTAACGGTTAATCGATTTGACGATCCGATTCACCGTTGCGTTCGTATCGACGATTACTTTAAAAGAAGACCCCATCTTAATATGTTTTGACGAAAAAAAATTGTCGTCAGTTGCGAGGTTATATACTATAGTTGCCATCTTACTAGTTAACAAGTTGCCATCCAAATAACACACAGTTATCAGATAATTTATATGTGTTTTCACTCGTAGCAATTATCAACATGTCCAGAAAATGAGTATTCGATTCACTCGTAAAAGACCATATTCACTTTAGAAAAGGCTTATATTGGTGAGTAGCGAAGTTCAAAAAACCTGGTAACAATTTGATATTAACTTGGTTACCAACATGACTATACCTGGTGACCAAGTGACTATAATTTAGCAACTAAGGTCAGATTTTTTCTAGGTCAAATCATATCTATATGGAATCTACTTTTTAAGATCTCAGCGCGACAAAAGTAACCGTGAAAATGGATCCGAATTTCTACTTACGGTTTAGGAGATAAACATTTTAAAGTTTCAAAACCAAAAAAAGAAGTCTAAGTGGTGGCCGCATGCATGGCTCAATTATCATATTTCAGTTGTGCCCATAAAAATCTAATTTGGGACACGTGCCCTAATTAGCATAGTCCTTTGTTTGAAGTGTGTTGTGCATGATGCTGTTCAACCATTCTCAAGACATGAATAGGATTTGCCCTGATGTCAACCTTCTCGGGTCTGCTCTCTCTTATTGGTCTTTTTTTTGTACCCATGTTGCCTAACATGCCCGCTTCTTCGTATCTCTTCAGAAATCACCTCTCGGCTTCTTTCATTCCGGCCCAAAGCGTTGTGTCACTCAGACAAAAAGGCTGGGCTGGCGACGGCCGGCGCATGCGAGGCAAGTTAGTCTTCTTACATGCATTGATTTCCTTTCTGGAATATTCATTCATGAAGGTGCGCTCGGGAAGACTAGATCAGTATTGGGGGCTTTGGATCTGTGCATTTCAACTGCACGTCGTCGGGAGAGCTTCAGCTATTACTTGCATGTTTGTCTCATCAGATCTCCTCTCCTCTTTTTTTTTTATGTTTCTTTGGGTTTTGAACAAGCATTCTGCTTGATTACGCTCGATGTATGAGTTGTCTTTGCGTGTTAGTTTGTGTGTGTGGCTAGTTGTGGACAGCTGATTTGTTTGTATGTCGAGTCCACACTCTGCCTCTTTCATCGATTTAAGTCAATGTTATTGTTGAACGTGGACATGCCATCATGAATGTTGACCTGGAACTAGGTTGGTCAGTCCCCCCCCCCCCCCCCCCCCCCCCACACACACACACCCCCGTCCCGACCGATAAAAAAGTTTGGGGTCCTAGTTAATTTAGATCCGATGCATGAATTCAACATTTTTAGATGGCATTGCACACCATTCTCATTTTTCATATGTATGAAAATACAAAACATTGTTCAAGGAGGACCAATGTTCTTGACAACACAATATTTTTTCTTCGAGGAAAGAACTAGTCATTTTTTCTATTTGTTCACTTCTACGTCGCTTAATTTACTTTTTTCCACGTGGTATTGATTAAAACATTTTAGATCATTGTGGACCTGAAATCACCGAAGAAGGATTTTAATGTGACCAACTTTAGGCTTCAGATCTGACTAACTTAGTTTGTATTTTCTCTTAGATTTTTTTCGTAGGAATATGACATTTGCAAGGGTGCATTCACTAGATATAGTCAAATATTTTTAAAAATATTTTCTCTTAGATTTGTTTTGTAGGAATATGACATTTGCAAGGGTGCTTTCACTAGATTTACTCAACGAAAATTTAAAATATTCTCTTAGATTTTTTTTAGGAATATGACATTTACAAGGGATTTGATTGCTAGGTATGGTTTTCGAATGGTTGCTTGTGGTCAGTAATTCAGGAATTGTGTCCTTCCATTAGATTTCACTATGGCTTGCTGGTTGTAATAACTCCATGTCTAACTATGGATGATAGAATTATAGCTATATAAAGGGTTCATGTGCAACATGTCTTGTGTTTTGATAATCAGTGGAAATAGAGATGATATATGACTTAGAATCTGACATGACTTTTAGCTTGTCAAGGTTTGAGCTGTCATCATTGCCTCCAATCACTTTCTCTTGTAATAAATTGAATGGCACAAACGATCGAAATGATCATTGTTTTTTGTGTTTGTTTTATGGGCATTATTATGTCCTGGACTCCTGGTAACCTTGTTTTTCAGATTTATTCCCAATCACTCACAATCATATCACTGGATTTCAGTTTAGAGTCATGTCTACTCGGTCTCTCTTTTTCTTCAATCTTCATTTATTTTATGTTTTTAACAAGTCTCCATTTATTTTCTCACCGGTTTATCTTACTTCCGTCATGACTCTCTTTCTTCAGACTAGAGGGCTTTCTTCCGTCTTCATTCATTTTTCAATGTTTATCCTCAATGTCTATTTCTTCAGTGTTATTCTCAATCTTCATTCGAACCAGTTGTATCTTCTTTACTTTTGATTAGTTCTTGGTCATTTTCGTTAGATGTCTTTCATTCAATCAGTTTTAAGTTTCTCATTCTTCATTGTTAGTCTCAGTATTTCTTCAATTTACCCTTTATTTAATTCATGAGTTTTATTTCTTTCTTCAATCATCAGTTTTCTCAGTCCTTCTTTGATATTTGTTTTTTATTATTATATCTTTTCCTTCTCTCAGTCTTATTGGTCATTCTTATTCTCATTTTCTTTCATCATTTTTATTCTCAGTTTCTCTTTCGTCGGTGTTATTCTTAGCCCTCCGTCAATCTTTCTTCTTGTTATTGTTAGTATCTATCTTTCGGTTTTCTCTTCTTTGTTTTTTCTTAGTTCTTGGTCATTTTCTTTTTCTGGCTTTCATTCTGTTAATTGTAAGTTTCCCTATGTTCATTGTTATTTTCAATATATGTCTTTAGTTTTCTCTTCCTTACTTTTGATTAGTACTTGGTATTTTTTTCTATATCTTTCATTCTCTTGTTATAAGTTTCTCTTTCGTCATTGTTACTGTCTTTCAGTTGTCTCTTTCTTACTTTTGATTAGTTCTTGGTCATTTTTGTTCTTTGTGTTTCATTCGCTTAGTTGTAAGTTTCTCTTTCTTCATTGTTATTATCTGTGTTCGGTTGTCTCTTCTATACTTTTGATTAGGTCAAGGAATGACTTGGGTACAAACCATGCTTCGTGTTTGTCTTATAAAATTCAGTTCAAGTGCTAGCTCATTAAGCACACCATGTTCTCATTTTTTGGGAGGAACTTATGTGACTCAGATTGTTTCATTTGATGACTTACTTTCACAGTGTTTTTTTTGTTTTTTGTTTTTTGTTTTTTTTTTGTCAATAGAATATGTTCATATGGTATCTCAGTTGAGAACAAGATTTTGTTCAAGATGGCCTGGACCAATTTTTAAGATCATTCATAGGGCGTGAAGGGTTGGTTCGCTCCCTTCAGAGAACTTCTATCACCAATTGTGTACACACCCAGTGTTGTGTTGGCTAACTACTAGCCCAGACTTGCTGTACCACCACCTGCTAGTTGATGGGAAGGGGCGCAGGCCACCGTATGTGCTTCGCTCCACTCACGCCAACACTACTAGGAAAAGGCTTATAGGTAAGCCACTTGTCCGTGGCGCACCAACAGAACAGTGCGCCACGGCTAAGTATGCGTGGCGCACCGTCCGGGCCTGCGCCACTGATTCGAACTTAGCCGTGGCGCAGCATTCTAATAACTGCGCCACGGCTAAGATGGGCCCTGGCCGGCGCGGCCTGTGCGCACTCAGGCGTGGCGCGGCACAAATATGTGCGCCACGGGTAGCCTCTTAGCCGTGGCGCACGGTAATACCCTGCGCCACGGGTAAGTGTAGCACCCGGCCGGCCCACACAGAGGGGGAAATAAGAGCGCATCGATCCAGTGTGGCGCCGCTCTCGATCCGGCCCCGATCGATCTCGATCCTCCTCGCGCCGCCTCCGCCTCCTCCCCGCGCCGCCTCCGCCTCCTCCCCGGCCGCCTCCGCCTCCGCCACCAGGAATCCCGCAGGAGCAGGAGGACCCCACGGCGACGGCGCTCGATCCGCTGCTCCACGGCGACGGCGCGCGGCACTGGTAAGCCACCTCCCCGCCCCCTATCCCCTGACCCTCCTCCGCCTCCTCTCTGCCCTCCTGCTCCCCCGCCCCTAACCCTGGATTCACGGCCCTCTCCAACTCCCTCTCCCTCCCGCTCCCTTCCCCCAAGCTCCCCCTCGTGGTCCGCGCCGCCGCCCCCTATACCTCCCCTCGCGGTCCACTCCGTCCCGGCCGCCTCGCGGAGCACGACGTCGTGCTCGCCCTCGCGGACTCCCGCGGCATCCCGCGCGCACCCTCGTCTGCGCCGTCCTCCGCCAGGCCGCCGACCTCCGCTCCTCGCCGCGCTCCGCTGCTTCCTCGATCTCCCCGGCCTCCGACGCCGCCTACGACGCCAAGGGACGCAGGGAAGAAGGAGAACGCCGTCGAGCACCGTGGACTGCGTCGACTCCCTTGTCCTGGCCGCGGCCGTGTCTGAGCTGGACGGCGGGGAGGTGGCCGGCCTGATGAGGTACCTCGTCAAGTGGATCAGCAAGTACTGGAGGTTCTCGGAGGCGCGTCCTTGCCCGGAAGCAGTGGGAGTTCCAGGGTTGGAGCCGTGCGAGAGCGTGCCGTCGCTCGGTGCGGTGACCAGGGGGATGGGGCTGGAGTGTGCATGTGTAGCTTTTGCGCAACATGGTCTAGGTCTCGCCACCTCTCCGTGCAATGAGATCGGCATCGGCTACAACCTGTCTAGGTGAGCTCCAGCTCCTCTGCTCCGAGTTATGGCCAGCGTGTTCTAGTGTTAGGGTTTTGATAGCTAGGGTCAGGATTTGGTTCTAGTGTTTTAGTGTTCCGGTCAATAACACTAGTTAGGCTTATTAGGTGAGCTGCTGGCTTGAATGGCCGTAATGGTTATGGCTTTAGCTAATTGCTCTGGTTGAGTAGGTACACTAGATGTATATGGTCCGTGGCTGCTACTTGCTTGTATTCTCTTACATTATATGTGCTATTTTCTTTCTTAACCACCGGACTGAATTCTGTGCTTGTTTCGAACTTATTTTCTTCGAAAGCCGATGATTAAAATGTTGTGGCACTAGGTTGTAGGCCTGCAGGTCTGGTGAGCCTTGTGATATGCACAAGTACCAAGTTTTGTGCATCATACTTGGCTCACCAGATCCTGCAGGTCTACTTGTGTGTCCGACCTAAGTATGAGGCGCAAAATCTAAGTCATTAATCATTTTGTTTTGTCTTTTTCTTCTAAGCCGATGATTAAAATGTTGTGACACTGTATGATTCAGGGAGGAGCTAGTGAACCTTGTGATATACACAAATAAATATTTTGTGCATCCTACTTGGTTCACTTGCTCCGTCTCTGAAATGTGTGTCCAATTTAAATATGTATGAGGCACAAATCCAAAATCATTTTGTTTTTTCTTTCTCTTTCCGAATGCCGATGATTAAAAATGTTGTGGCACTATGTGGTAACCCTGAAGGTCTGCCGAGCCTTGTGATATGCACAAGTACAAGTCTTGTGCATCCTACTTGGCTCGGCCGATCCTTCAGGGCTACTAATAATTGTGTGTCCGACCTAAGTATGAGGCGCAAAATCTAAGTCATTTTTATTTTGTATTGTCTGTTTCTTCGAAAGCCGATGATTAAAATGTTGTGGCACTAAGTTGTAGGCCTGCAGGTCTTGTGAGCCTTGTGATATGCACAAGTACCAAGTCTTGTGCATCATACTTGGCTCACAAGATCCTGCAGGTCTACTTGAGTGTCCGACCTAAGTATGAGGCGCAAAATCTAAGTCATTTTTATTTTCTTTTGTTTTTTTTCTTCTAAGCCGATGATTAAAATGTTGTGACACTAGGCATTTTAGCCTCCCTGCAGCGAACGGCACACAACGAGCGTCTACCTTTGTCACCGAACCCAATGGCTGGATTTAGCCTACCTGCTGGCATGTTCCCTGGCATTATTGTTTTGTCTTTGTTCACCGGCCAGCCATTGGATCCACCTCCTGTAGGTCGGTGAATAAAGACAAAACAACGATGCTGTTGGAAACACAAGCCCTCAGGTAGGTTGAATCCAGCCACTGGATTTGGGTGACACAATAATGAATTGCCGAGGATCCTGCAGGTCTGCTTGTGTGTCCGACCTAAGTATGAGGCGCAAATCCGAAATCATTTTGTTTTTTCTCTCTTTCTGAATGCCGATGATTAAAATGTTGTGTCACACTATGTGATTCAGGGAGGTGCTAGCGGACCTTGTGATATGCACAAATAAACATCTTGTGCATACTCTTACTTGGTCCGCTTGCCCCGTTCCTGATCAATGTGTGTCCAATCTAAGTATGAGGCATAAACTCAAATCATTTTGTTTCTTCTCTATGAATTGACAAAGCCGATGATTTAAACTATGCCACGGTAAAGGCAAGGAGAGTGTCTATAATGCCTTGTAGTATATACAATTGGAGTGTTTGTATTAATACATGGTCTTATAGACACTCTTTTTGCCTTGTTTTGCACGGCAATGATATATGAGGCTTTCCATTGTTAACTTCTCGCATTTCGTAAATTTTAATATTACTTTTGTAACAAAATTTTGACTTAAGCATTTTTACTTAGGTGTTCTCGGTGACGATGTCCATGTTGGACCAGAGGGGCGATGTGCGGGACTGGGCTCCACCGGGCTGGCACTGGGAGGTGCTACCTTCCGGGACGCGCAGCTTGGTGAGGAATCCGGGTGACGTCGTCGACCCTGATCTTCTGTGGTGGCAGTCGCGTGGGCCACGCTCGGTGCAGAGGGAGCCGGCCCCCGAGGAGGAGGTACGTCGCCGTATTAGGGAGGAGGACGAGCACGTCCGTCGATACATGTATCTGCTGGTTAGGCAGTATGACGGTAGGTGGTCGTTCTTCAGAGGGTTCCTGCTCACGTGAGTTATGACCCTGTGAGGGTTCCTTCTCTTTGGATGCGTAGCGCCGCCGTCGACTCAGTACAGTTCGATGAATCAGAAGGTTCATGTTGAAATTAGCTAAGCTTCATGTATTAGCTACTGGATATGTAATAATATGATCGATGAACTATGATTATGATCAACTTTGTGTAATAATATGATCGATGAACTATGATTGGAAATTGTGTATTTGTACTGGTTTATCAAATATTTCTCTCTATATAATATTGGAATATGAATTTCCTGTAATGTGATATATCTGTTTGTATAAATACCTGTATAAATACCGTATTTTCTGTATATAAAAAATACAGAAAAACTTAGCCGTGGCGCATGACAGAAGGTAGCCGTGGCGCACCCTATCCGTGGCGCAGGATAGACATGTGCGCCATGGGTAATACTCGTGGCACACATCTGTGCCTGCGCCACGGGTAAGGTTGGTTACCCGTGGCGTGGCAATCCGTGGCGCAGGCCCCTGCGCCACGGGTAGCCTTATTTGGTGCGCCACGGGTAGCCTTTTCCCCTAGTAGTGCACGTACCTACAATCTTGACAACAGATAACCAGCCATCTCTTTCCGTGGATGAACACTATATTAGATGCAGATTCTTCTGGTGAGTGGTTGGAACATGGCAATGAGATAAGCTCAGCTAGATGCACGTAATGCACCTCAAAATTGTAAAACACGTGGATCATTATCATTTCGAGATTACAACGAACCGAAGAAACAGGCCAGGTAGGAGTTCTGAATCCAACTACTCCTATCACTAGCAGGTACAGCAAAAAACAATAAGGTTGGTTGCTCCTTTAATTTTGATTCCTGATACCACCTGTTTGGTTTCATGAACAAACTGCATCCTCGTGCATACGACTTTGCCATAAAAAATGGAGACACTACAGCTTCATAAAGTCTTCAAGACAATTCTGCAGTAAGAAGAAACAAAACAACATCAATTTTGTCAGAACGATTCAGTAATAAGGTTATGCTTATCTACCCTATGCCAGTATAAAACATCCATTTGCACTTGAGAGTCTTTGCCTCTTTGGGATGATTTACAGTATTTTTTTGTAAAATTAAAGAGCATTCAAACAGAAAAACACATTTCAAGTACATCTATGAAATTACTATATGAAATGGTTATAAGTACTAGGGTTAAATATGGGGGCAATATGTTGAATGCATAGCAAGCACATTGTCTTTGTCCACTTTGTCCACTGGATCTTTCTTTTCTTGCTCATCATCGCCTAAACATGGCAGCTCCAAGCATCAAGGTTTGACATTATAACTGGAACAGCTTTGCACCGACGATACAAGAAAAGAAATACATATATTAAGTTAAGCATGTGCTTCCGCAGTTATGCCAGGATCAATCATTATAATAAACCACCATAACGATTCTTGCTGTTAATAACTGGAACATGACAACGTGAGATCTCACCTAGAGGATAGCCAGCACAGCAGTGTTACGCGCTAAAAGAGACCAATTTAATATTAAATCACTGTGCTGCTCCCAGATCAAGAACCTTGATCAGCAGCATATGGAATACAAAATTTCCAGGATTCCTTTGTCCACCATCGAAACGATGCTGCCTCATGTACATCCTCTGTATATATGCTCCCAAGAGAAGACTATACACATCAAACCAACAATTCACCATTCCTGCTTATTAGTTCCGCCTCAACACAAGAGATTAGCAGATATGGCTTTTGCTGTAAGATCGATAAGCTTGCCATCTAGGCATCACACCAGTGAGGAGGAAGTGCAAGAAGAACTGCACAGCCTAGAGACAAGCATCTCTTCATCCATTATCATCGACACGATGTGTGACGGTTTGAGGAGGCTTGGAGACATCTACAGTGCTGTTGAGCAGATCATCCAGTTGCCAAGCAACCAGGTTTGCTCCTCCCAGCAGAGGAAGATGTTAGATGGAGAGGCAGAATGTTCTCTCCAGCTGCTGGATCTCTGGAACACCATGCAAGAGATCTTCGTCGAGCTGAAAGCCATCATCCGAGAGCTGCAAGTGGCTCTAAGGAAAGGAGAAGATGCAATTATCCAAGCCAGGATCCAGTCTTATACCCGATTGGTGAAGAAGGCTGGCAAACAGTTCAAGAAGACTACCAGGAAGACGACTTCCGACAAGACGGGTTGCGGGTTGGTCAGTCTATTGATCCGAGCAGAGTTTCTCTCCTGAACGTTCTTAGTTCATAGATCTCCAAGAGCCTTGTCACTCGTGATATCCTGTGATTGGCATCCGAGTTTTATAGGACTAGTCGATCTCATATTTTCTCCAATATGTACAGAAAATTACAGCAGCAATTCCAAACTTTTGATATATTTCAAGCTCGCAAATATTTGAACGATGTCATAATACTTTTTTTTTGTCACGGTCGGTGTACTTTGGCTGTGGTTCTTATTTGGTGGATCTTATTTAGGGTACATGAGACGTGCCTGTTCGATGTCACCAGAAGCTTGTGACTATCAGAATAAATATCAAATTACAGTATCAGAAACTAAATTTTATTATAAAGATTAATATTTGGGTGCTGAAAGTATATAAAATAATTTCATATCATTTTCTAGCGTGCGATCGTTGATATGAAATTCCTTCAGAGCTCGTTGGGCACCCCACATTTCATTCATTTGACAGAGTTAGGGGTAGGAATTGATTTAATAGTTAATATACTATAGACATTTGCTGGAATTCCAATTGAAATGACGCTTCCAATTCCATGGCAGCCAAACAAGTTTGGTATGGAATCTCGATATGAATTCCATGATTCCGGCCCAAAATGATGGCTACCAGACGAGCTCTCAGTTTTTTTTAAATTGTTTACTAAGAACCGGAGCTGTTAATCAAGGTGCCAAACTATTTTGTTGGATGCAACTCATGCTTACATCTCCTAAACAAGCCAGCTCAAACTGAGAGCTGGACAGCTAGGAGCTTATGATAACAACCCCTTATATTTCTGCTTGAGCATGCAAATATGTGAAGATCTCAAAGTCCACCGTCCATCACTGGATTCAACGTCCACCAACAGACCATACCATACTATTGATTCTTGTTGCCAATTCATGGAACATGGGAATGTGATTTCTCATCTCAAGGGAAGTGGACGCATAAAAAAATGTACTTTTCACAAGGCATCTTCAGTGTTATTATTGTTCCGCAGCTGTTAGATCTTAATCTGTGGCAGACAGCATCTTGTAGATGAACTGGAATGATTCTTTAGGTCTATACCAATTAAATATCAGTGCTTCCACACTTCTCTATAAAGAGGCCTCAGCGGAACGGTAGACACATCAAACTAAAGTTCCTCTATTCTCCTCCTCTCTTCAACCACGATACAGAGAAAAGCTTCAAGATCAGAAATGGCTTGCCACCTAAGATCAATAAGTTTGCCTTCAAGGCCTCAGCCTAACCAGGCCGAAGTCGAGCAACAGCTTCTCAGCCTAGAGGCAAGCATCTCCTCCTCCACCACCATCAGCATGACGAGTGATGGTCTGAGGAGACTTGCAGACATCTACAATGGTGTTGAAGACATCATTGGCCTGCCAAGCAATCAAGTTGGGAAGATGTTGGATGGAGAGATGGAATGCTCTCTTGAGCTGTTGGATCTCTGCAGCACCATGCAAGAGATCTTCGTGGAGATGAAGGCCATCATCCAAGAGCTGCAAGTGGCTCTAAGAAAAGGAGATGATGTAGCTGCTCAAGCCAAGATCCAGTTTTATACTCGTTTGGTGAAAAGGCCAAGAAACATTTCAAGAAGACCGCAAAGAAGGATACTTCTGCTGGTTGCAGGATGGTCATGCTATTGACCAAGGCTAGAGAGATCTCTGTATCCCTGCTTGAGTCCTCAGTCCATCTCTTGTCGAAGGAAATCGAAATGCCTAAACAGTCTCTTGTCTCCAAAGCGTTTCACAAGAAGAAGGCAGTTGTTTGCGAGGAGGAGCAATTGCAAGAGTTAGAGGGCAGTATTGGAGATCTTGAGAATGGGGCAGGACATCTGTTCAGGAAATTAGTCCAGATCAGAGTTTCTCTCCTGAACATCCTTAGCTCATAGATACTCCACGTCACTCTTGACGCCGTGTGATTGGCATCCGCCTTTTGAGGAATAGCTGATCTTCATACATTTCTCCGATATGTATACAGTACACATGTACAGGAAATTATAGAAAGAGAAACCAAAGTTTTGATCCATTTGAGCATTTCATCTTTGAAGATGTGCTTTATGATATTCCGATACCCATGGTTCGTGGATCTTGATGTGTGTCAATTAAGCATGCCAGGTCGAAGCCATAAGGGCCGACTTGCAACTAGCATAATAAACTGATATAATTACCCAGATGCCTACCGCCACAACATGGATGTGCAGTCTGGCACAAGAATTGAATATTTCTAGTTTCAGGATGCATACGCAACTTTACTGAAATTCTACAATCTTCAACATGCATATGAGCATATCATTCGACAAATGTTACAGTTTACAGTATTACCAATGTAGGAGCCAGAAAAACTGCCAGAAGCATGTACCCCTAGTCTTTTTAGATAATGAACCATGTATCCCAGTACCTCAGCATCTTCTGCTCATTCTTAAGGATTATGAAATCCTAACATTAACTTGAGAACAGTGAGATGGCGCAAAGTTTCCCAAGCGGAAAATTTCGTTTTCATATCATTCTCAATACACTGCCACAAATTTATGCTATATATTTGAAGAAAGAAGAGTTGGGCCCTGAACATAGAACAGAACTAGCGATGTGACGGGTAAAGGGAACACCATGGAGATGATCAAGGAGTAGAGGCAGACCTTGTGGAGACACAAAGAGAGCGTGCTGGATGCCGCCGATGACCTGGACGGCGAGCACCATGACGCCGCTGCTTCCCTTTGTTCATTTTATCCTTGTTGTTTTTCTCCTCTGTGTTTTGGGGCCGAATCCACCATTCAAAACAAGACCAGAACTAGCCTAGCCCATGAATAAAAACAACACTGACATTCTGGGCCAACGGCTCAGACCAGAGCCCATCTTGGCTTGGCTAACAGTAACAAGACGCACACCCAAAGTCAATATAATCCAATTCAACTCCTGTAAATTAATTCATGTACTAAAACTTAAATATATTCTGTATTTACTCATATTAACAATTTAACCATATTTGTTTCTAAATTGTTGCAGGCAGTCATGGCACATCGATAAGCTCAGTTAAAGAATCTGCACAGCTCATGGCTTCTCTTCAGATCTCAACATGCATCACATTATCATATTCAGATCAGATACCAAATGTTTCAGAAGTTTAAACATGCCAGTGATGATGCATGAACAGATCATATTAATCAAATTTTGTCACGGATACCAAAGACACGACTGCAGAGGAAAAATATAAATAACAGGGCACCAGCTTGTCTTGTGCACGATCACAAGATTCTTCTTGTCTGCCAACGCAGATTGAGATTGCTGGGCTGTGTTATAAGTAGAGAGAAGCCAAAGGGGGATGGAAAGGTGGATGGTGTTCATACCTCGGAGTCTCTCTGATCCTCTCACTGTTTCTGGTCTTCCAGCTCCATACAGAAGAAAGGTACTAAGCACGCAGGCTTGCCTGATTGACAGTAGCACACTCGCGTAGATTTCCATGCATGGCTTGCCATCTATGATCTGTGAGTTTGCCTTCTTGTTCTACTGATCTCACAGACAGTATCGGAGCCAGCAAACAGATGCAGGTCTTGAGTGGTGTCTTGTCACTTTAACTCGACAGTGCGACACGAGAAAACATCAGGTTGAAGACGACTGGAAACAGTTCGTTCGAGTCAGGATTTGATCCCCCTGCATCCACTCAGGGTGTGTTTGGTAGCCTGTGTCCCTTCGAATTCACTTTCTCACTCGAGATATCTGACCTCATACGAGCTGGCCTGAGATTTTGTGGTGTGTTTGTTAGCTCGTATGTGTTGACACAAGCTGAACCGATACTTTGTTTGGTAGCCCTGTATGAGTTGAACCTGGCCCAAAGATTGAGAAATAACAAAGAGACCCAAACTTCTGCAGAAAGGTCCCTAGATGAAACATTTAAAAAGCAATCAGGTCCTTATATCCATGGATGCCGGCGCTGGGAGCAGCTCGTCGCCGGTTGCGGGCCGGTGGGCGCCGGTGGTGGTCGCCGACTGGTGCGGCGGCGCGTGCTGGGTGGTCCGCGCAGGGGAGGGCCCCACGCACCGGAGGTTCGCTAGGGAGGGCCGCTCGCCCGCTGCTCGGCACGGACGACCGACGGGAGCTCCTCACGGGCACGTGCGCCTCCCGCGGAGGGCGGCCGGCCGGGAGAGAGTCAGAGGGAGGGAGGGACGCTCGCGCTTGCTTGCTGGTCGCGGACGGGAGGGCAGGGAGCGGGGAGCGGAGGACGGGAGAGCGGGGAGCGGGGACCGGGGGCACGCACGCAGGGGGAGCATCAACAGTGCGAGGTCGGGGGGCCGCGCGGGTGCGCTGGGGCAGGCGCAACAGTGTTTTGCGGGATGAGTTCAGCCTGGGCGAGATGCGAAGCTCGATTCCGGCTTCGCAACCCTGCAGTGCCCAGAGGCATTTTCCGCGGCACTGCCGAGTCAGCCCGACCCGGGCTACCAAACAGAAAATAGACAGCTGAGCCAGGTTGAGATGAGAATCTGCGGGAGGGCACAGGCTACCAAACACGCCCTCGGTGAAGAAGGCACAATAATATATGAATAAAGTTAATAAGGCAAATACTTCTGAATTCTGGTTAGAAATAATACTTAATAGAATGACCAGATTACTTACAAGAGGGAGGGAGACGATTGTATTTTCTGTCTGAGCAAGTTGCGATGATAAGCAATTCTATGCAAGCTGAAGCAACTGTATGCAGATTGGAGTTGGACATTATTCATCTGAAGAGCGGCAGGGAGTATGTTAAGGAACTTGAACCAGACCAGGTGTTTCCCTTCTAAATGTGGTGACCAGGGACACATACATCAAAGGTTTGTTTCTGTAATGGTTTGACATAAAATGGAGATGCTATTCACACGGTGAGTGGCCAATCTAAGAAAAATGGGGATACAATTTGAACCAATAACAAGCCCATGATCCTTGCCCACTGCATCTTGTCTTTCATCTCCTAAACATACCAGCTCCGGAGAACTGGAACAAGGATTCAATTCTTGATTAGCAAGACTACCCATCAAAGAACATATCTTAAAGAACTGACAACAAGAACTAGCCAGAGTGACACATAACAACAAAATGCCAGGTTAGCAATCCGTTAAATAATGGCATGAGCATGCAATTTCCCAAAGATACACCATCGGACCATACCAAACTGCTGGTTCTTGCTGCCAATTTCTGGCGATCATATGTTGGCTTGTCTCAAGGACAGCAGACAGGCTAAAAAATAAACTAAACATGAGACGACTTTGCTGTTGTAATCACTATGCTTCTGCCAGATCTCCATCTATAGCAGACACCATCTGCGGAATGAAATAGCACGATTCTCCGTGTCTAAACAATCAAATACTCCTGCGTGTATGCTTCTGTATAAAAAGGCCTCAGCGGAATGGTAGACGCATCAAACCAATACTAGTCAGAGTGACACCTCACAGCAAAATGCCAGGTTAGCGATCATTAAATAATAGCATGATCACGCAATTTCACCAAGATACTACTGGTTCTTACGGCAGTTTCTGACGATAATATGTTGGCTCATCTCGATGACAGCGGACACACTAAAATATGTACTAAACAGGAGACGACTTTGCTGTTCTAATCGCTAGCCTTCTGCCAGATCTCCATCTATGGCAGACAGCATATAGAAAATTAAATGGCACGATTCTTCGTGTCTACAATCAAATACTCCTGCTTGTATGCTTCTTATGTATAAATAAGCATCAGAGGAAAGGTAGACACATCAAACCAGAAGTGCTCTTTTGTCTTCCTCTCTACAACCACGATACAGAGAAAAGGCTTCAACATCAGAAATGGCTTTCCACCTAAGATCGATAAGTTTGCCTTCAAGGCCTCAGGCCAACCAGGCCGAAGTCGAGCAAGAGCTGCTGAGCCTAGGGGCAAGCATCTCTTCCTCCACCACCATCAGCACGATGTGTGATGGTCTGAAGAGGCTTGGAGACATCTACAATGGTGTTGAAGAGATTATTGGCCTGCCAAGCAACCAAGATGGGAAGATGTTGGATGGAGAGATGGAATGCTCTCTTGAGCTGTTGGATCTCTGCAGCACCATGCAAGAGATCTTCGTGGAGATGAAGGTCATCATTCAAGAGCTACAAGTGGCTCTAAGAAAAGGAGATGATGCAGCTGCTCAAGCCAAGATCCATTCCTATACTCGTTTGGCGAAGAAGGCCAAGAAACATTTCAAGAAGACCGCGAAGAAGGCTACTTCTGTGGGTTGCAGGATGGTCATGCTATTGACCCAGGCTAGAGAGATATCTGTATCTCTGCTGGAGTCCTCAGTCCATCTCTTGTCGAAGGAAATCGAAATGCCTAAACAGTCTCTTGTCTCCAAAGCATTTCACAAGAAGAAGGCAGTTGTTTGCGAGGAGGAGCAATTGCAGGAGTTAGAGTGCAGTATTGGAGATCTTGAGAATGGGGCAGGACATCTGTTCAGGAAATTAGTCCAGATCAGGGTTTCTCTCCTGAACATTCTTAGCTCATAGATACTCCAAGTCACTACACCCTGTGATTGGCATCCGGCTTATTGAGGATGAGCCATCTTCATAGAATTTTCCAACATGTATACAGTACAGATGTACAGAAAATTATAGAAAGTAAAAGTAAAGTTTTGATCTATTTCATGTTTTGTCATCTCTATACACTATTTTGATGTCCTTGGATACTGATATCTATACACTATCTCCTAATAATTCACTTGTTTCCGCCAATCTGGAGACGGTGTTGTTTTCTGAATCCTTTTATCATAAAGTTCATTTGATTGGCTATGCATTCATTGATTTCTCTGAAAACGAATTATTTATTCTTAACTATATGCATTTGAAGATTATTTCTGCAAGGAGGTGCAACATGGCACAGGATAAGTTCAACATAGATGCACGTAATGCACAAAAAAAAACACAGCACAAGGCTTCTCTCGTGATTTGGATATGCATCACATTAACAAATATAAATGAGATGCCTTACCAGCCAGCAATGCTGCATGAATGGAATCAAATCTTGCCGCCAATGCTTGAGACATGACTACAGAAAGTAAACAAGAGAGCATCAGCTTGTCTTGTGCATGATCCACAAGATTCTTCTTGTCTGGCCACAGACTATTCATTATAAGTTGAGAGGAGCCTACAGGGGAGGTTCCTTGGTTCTCTCACCAGTCTCTCTTCCAGCTCCATGTAGAAAAAGACAGCAGAAGCACACTAGCTTCCATTCCAAGAATGGGTTAGAGTCAGAGCCGAAGAACATATCTCCGATGAAATAGGAGTCGAAAACTGTAAAGCTGAAACACGGCTGGCTCTTCAATTTCTGCAACCATCGATTAATGCGAGATGGTATATGGATGCTTCAACAATCCTTCTCAGTCTCCACAAAGGAAGACACAGTCAGTGTTATTCCTTTGCTCTCTGCAGTACGATACAAGAAACCAGTAAGCTGAAGATGATTATTCAAGAGCTGTGTTTACTTCACAAGAGAGGACATGCGGGATACAAGAACATGAACATCTGAAGCAAATTAAGTAGACATATACATCTGACAACAAGGAGTACTGCAGAGTGCTTACATCACTTGCAAGGGTGATGGAGACAGCTGTCTCACTACTTGAACTAAAACTGCATGGAGATCCTGTCCAAGAAAATAGCGATGTCGGGTGAAGGGATGTGGCCTCTAGTCCCATTAGAGAAGAGAACAGTCAGTGGCGGAGCCAGCCTTTAGATCTTGTGTAGTCAATAGAAAGTTGTGTAGTCAAATACACGTATTTTTATTATTTTTTAGTTTTTTCATTGATTTTTGCTTCTATTACTACAAAAACTGTGTAGTCAATTGACTACACAGCTCTAGTGTGGCTCCGCCACTGAGAACAATAGAATGCATGTGTGAAGCAACTGTGCACACTAGAGTTGGACATTGTAGATTTAGAGAGCGGGGAAGAGTCTGCCTAAGAAATTAATCCAGATAATCAGGAGATTATTTTTCTATGCGTCACTTTTCGAGTATATAGTACTGAGAACAGGATACTATCAAGAGTGACACCTCACAACAATATGCCAGGTTAGCGATCCATTCAATAATGGCATGATCCTCCAATTTCACCAAGATACAACTGGTTCTTGCTGCCAGTTTCTGACGATGATATGTTGGCTCTTCCCGAGGACAGCGGACACACCCAAATATGTACTAAACACGAGACGACTTTACTGTTGTCATCGCTAGCCTTCTGCCAGATCAACAACCATGGCAGACAGCATCTGGCAAAATAAATGGCACGATTCTTCGTGTCTACCAACCAAATACTCCTACTTGTATGTGTCTTCATCATAAATAGGCCTCAGAGGAAAGGTAGACACATCAAACCAGAAGTGCTATTTCGTCCACCTCCTCCTCTCTTCAACCACAATACAGAGAAAAAGTATCAAGATCAGAAATGGCTTTCCACCAAAGATCCATTAGTTTGCCTTCAAGGCCTCAGGCCAAGCAGGCCGAAGTCGAGCAAGAGCTGCTAAGCCTAGGGGCAAGCATCTCTTCCTCCAGCACCATCACCGTGGTGTGTGATGGTCTGAGGGCTTGGAGACATCTACAATGGTGTTCAAGAGATTATTGGCCTGCCAAGCAACCAAGATGGGAAGATGTTGGATGGGGAGATGGAATGCTCTCTTGAGCTGTTGGATCTCTGCAGCACCATGCAAGAGATCTTCGTGGAGATGAAGGCCATCATCCAAGAGCTGCAAGTGGCTCTAAGAAAGGAGACGATGCAGCTGCTCAAGCCAAGATCTATTCTTATACTCGTTTGGCGAAGAAGGCCGAGAAACATTTCAAGAAGACCGCGAAGAAGGCTACCTCTGCGGGTTGCAGGATGGTCATGCTATTGACCAAGGCTAGAGAGTTATCTGTATCTCTGCTTGAGTCCTCAGTCCATCTCTTGTCGAAGGAAATCCACATGCCTAAACAGTCTCTTGTCAGCAAAGCATTTCACATGAAGAGGCAGTTGTTTGCGAGGAGGAGCAATTGCAGGCGTTAGAGTGCAGTATTGGAGATCTTGAGAATGGGGCCGGATATCTTTTCAGGAAATTAGTCCAGATCAGGGTTTCTCTCCTGAACTTTCTTAGCTCATA